>VXBX01008415.1:267014-299675 GCA_013400415.1 Scytalopus superciliaris | reverse complement strand
TTAAAAAAAAAAAAAAAGGGATATGTTTTCCCTGTTGCTCTTGTACATCTCTGTTTGTGTTTGTTAAGCATCTGTGTTTGTATCAGTTATGAAAAGTGCCATGCAAATCACAGCAGTAGTGCTGCTGGAGGAGCATGTCCTTGCAAAACACACTGTCCCTTATCTCAGAGATGATAGACCTTGCACCTGGTATGTCACCTTGGGGGCTGCTTAGCAGTGGCTGTGCTGGTTGGATGTCTCCACAAAGACCTTTGGGAAGAGGCACATGACCAGAGGAAAACTAACCTTCTGCAAGACCAAAATTTCCACCTCCTCCAGACATTTGTACCCCCACCTGCTCAGAAAAATCCTTAGCTGATAAGGGCCCCAAAAGCTGAGGACTGAAGAAGACATCTAGCAGGTATCAGCCTACCTGCTAAAGAAACCTGGGCACTAAGAGGGACTTTGAGTCATTCTTCCTGTCCTAAACAGGCTGGTTTCAGGAAAAACAATCCAGGTAACCAAGTAACTAATTATTCCTGACCTTGGGGGTAACCTGGATGCTGGTGGCAAGGGCCTCTGGAGTTATTCCCTGCTGAGTAATGGCAGGGGTTCCTGGTGCAGGTGCTGGCCCTAGTTCAGGCTGTTGCCCAAGAGACAGATCCCAATGGTTCCGGCTGGTGTCCCTGTGGTTGGACAGATGTAAGCAACAGCTGGTTCCAGGGCCCCAAAGAACTGTATTTGTGCATACACGGGCCTACATGAATATGAAATTCTGCCTCTGTACTTGTGTAGTAAACAGGACTCATTGCTGCCCTGCCTGTGAGAGTAACAGTAAGCACCCCCACTGAAGCTACTGTACACATTAATCCGAGCTGTAAGCTTATTCACAGGCTCTAAAATCAGAAGCTGAGACACTTAATCTGTTGATTTGCTCTAATGCAGAGAGGCTGCAAATGAGATTGGCTCGCTGTTACTATATTAGCAGTAACCAGCCAACATGCGGCATGCACCTCCGATACACACTGAGTAAAATCCTTCCTGCTCCTTTCCCAGGTAAACCATAAGGTGCCTGAAGAAATACCTCCTTCCCAAGGCGCGCTGCCTCGCACCTGTCGGCGCATCCCCGCCGCGGGTGCCGCGGTGCTTCGGACAAGGGCTAAGCCGCGCTGGGAGTGCCCGGGCAGCGCTCCCTCTCCCGGGGTTGGGCTCCCGGTGCCGCCGGGGGCACGGAAAGCAGGAAGGGCCGGCCGCGGGAGGGGCCGCCTCCGCCTGGAGGAGGAGCACGGCTCACTGCACTTAAGCACGGTGGCCGGCGCTGTCCTGCGGCCGGACCGGCCATGGAGGTGGCGCGGGATTGCGTGGGATCGCTGCTGCGGTGAGTCCGGGAACACCTCAGCCCTGCTTCATCCCCGCTGACCCCCGGCCGCGGGTCCGGCTGCCCGGGGACTCGCTCCCGGCTCCGAACAGCTCCCTGCGGGCTCCGGCGCGCCGGGAGGGAGCCACGGGCGCGGTGGGAGCGGGGCCGGGGATTAAACCCGGCGGGCGCTGAGGGGGAGAAGCGAGTCGGGACCCTCGCAGCCTTGCGAGCCTGGCTGAGGCTCTGCTGAGCGAAGCCTGAGTAGGAGCCTTGCAGTCTAAGCTGCCCTGTGAGCTGCGGTGGCCGGGCTGCGCTCACGTCCCGGCACCCGAGGCTGCCGTCGGTGCGCCGGGAGCGGAGCCCCCGTACCCGCCGGACCCACCGGAGCGCAGCCCCCGGCTGTGCTCGCGTCCCGGCCGTGCAGCCCCATCCAGGGAGCCGCAGCTCTGCACGCCGCCCAAAGCTGCATCCGCTGCCAGCTGCGCTTTTGGTATCGGCGCAAGTCATCTTTTATCAGGGAAACGACGGCTGCAATCTGCTTGAACCACGAGTCTCCTGACTAATTTCTGACCCCTCTTCTTTCTTTACTTCGCTGTTACTGACGCTGTCACTTGCTAGTGAACCTTACCCTAAAAATGAAACCGTGCCATATCCTCGAACCACTCGTGTTGTGCAACATTGATTTTTGTGAGCAAAATTGAAGACCATTGCACCACATTCTTATACAAACATATGGGGCATGTTGCAAACAAAGATAAAGAGTGAAATATGTGTATAGGGCTTAAGCCAGGCTTTTAGTCCCTGGGTTCTCCTAAAAAAATAATAAAAAAAAGAATTTATCTCTTCCACCAACTTTGACATTACAGTGAGTATTTGTGGCAATATCTGCAAGTCCCTCTCTAGCAGGTTGTAGTTACCCAAAACAAACCAGATAAGATGCTAGAATTCAAAGATATTCGATCTTTTAATTAAAATATACATTTTTGTTTTCCACAGGCATAGGATTCCTCTTTCCTTTAGGGAAGAGCCAGGATTTGATCCTTTTGTCTTTAAAGAATAATAAAACAATAGTGAAGTTGTCTGTATCTAACATGTCACTCAACTTTCTAATAAGACTGCATCTTAGTTTCTTTCTACCACTTGTTTCCCGACTTAGCTTGATCAGCTTTTAATAGGAAATTATTTGTGGTAATTCTAGTCTACCAGAGGAATTCACTGCATCGTGAATTGATTTGTCTGGATTTTGAGGACAGCTACAACAAGAAAGGATCTTTCTACAAGCCCTGAATGTAGGCTGGCCTGTTTGAGTCTATAGTCTGGAAAGAGAGTGGCACACTCAGGTTTTCAGCAATAGGCCCAGAAATGAAAGGGTTTACATTCTGTTTATCTGCCCTTATTTAACCATGCTGGCTTCTGTCTCGTAGTACTTGTCATTAGCTGAAACCTTAGCCTGCCCTGGAGCTCAGACTCCCAGCTTCATAAGTAGGCTTAGTTTAAAGATTATATTGACAGATTTTATTGAAATGTGGGTGAAATGTCATCATGTTAAATAAATTCTTAAGACTTGGGCTGGGGGATACAATGAAAGTCCTGATTTATTAATCTGATTTTTAAATCTTGTAGAATTAGACAGCAGTGTGAGGTGATTGATCTCGAATCCTTTGGGAACTTCTGCTCAGAGCTTTAAAGTATGGTTTGTATAGTTGATTGTGCTAATCCCTGTTAGCTCAAGTCCTGCCTATGAGCTGTGCCCCTAATGCTTTTCATTCTCGATCAGCATGTATCTTTTGGGTGTTTCCTTTATGCTTTGTTATTTGTGAATGACAACTTGGCTTAAGTAATGGGAAAGAAAACTTTTCAAGGGGACTGGTATTGACTATCTGGGAAAAAAAAGAAGTAAAAATTGGCAGTACTGTCACATACATCACTCAAGTAACTATTCTACATACAAGTTTTCAAATGTTGAGGGGGAACGAGGTGTAACTAGTTGTGAAAGCTCTTGAAACCTGAGTGCTGAGCTTTCTAACGTGAGGGTGCCCTGTGAAGTGGTGTCACCAGCCCCAAAGTAGATGAGCAGGCTTCCTGTCTGAAGAAGAGACTCAGTGATTCAGAATGCAAGCTGCCCACGGACCAGTGGGGTGATGGGGGGACTATTAACTTAGTCAGCAAAGAGATTAAGAAGCGCATCCTGTCCTAGCAGGTTTCCTTTCTGTGGAGCTTCAATGCCTCTGTGTGCTAGTGGCACCTTGTCCTCCTCCCTGGTCTTGACCCTTCTCCAGGAAGAATAGTGCTTATTAGCTCTCTAATTTGAAACAGTATTTCTTTCCTGAAAGCAATGCCAACTGCTCATCCCCACCAGCTTTGTTACAGGAAGGAGAGAGATTTCCATCAGCCATGTGTGTATATATATGCAAAATGCTGAAAGCCAGGGACCTAGTGTATAGACAGGACTACCAAGAAGGTATTAGCATGAGCTAGAAGAAAACTGTTGAGCATTCTCCTCCTTTAAAAAATTTAAGCTCCAATAATGCCTAAAAGGTTTTGAGGAAGGTAAATTTTGGTGTAAAAAGGAAAGGCAATAACCTGGAAGAGTGGTTCAGAATGAGAGCAGGAAATTATTTAATTATTGAAATCCGAATCTGTTCAGTCACAAAAATTACTTTCTGTGCATTTGAAAAATATTCTTAAGACCAGAAAAGAGGTTTGGAAAAGACAGTTCTTTTCCGTGGTCAGTGTGGATTTTCAAAACAGGTGTGACTGGCATATTATTAGTTGAGTAACTTTATACCATTTCATTGTTGATCTAGGGATTCCTGTATTCAGTCTTTAGCTGCAGAAAGAGAGTGCCAGTTCTCTCCTTTACCCTCAGTGATGGTGTCTGAGAATAGATTTTCCTACATAAAGTTGACCTTTTACACCTATGTGGGAAAACAGAATGGGGATGCATCCCTTTCTGACCCCTGAGCAATTCAGTATTTAGAAGCAAGGGAGATAAACTCCAGGAGAGTGTCAGGCAAAATATTGTCTCCCTTTAAAGGATTTAGAGACCAATCCTTTCCTTCCAGGTGCCAGGCAGAGTGTCATTTGACTACTGAATTAGCCAACATCATTAGGCAGAAAAAAGTGTCACTGAATGTAGATGAGAGCAGGTCTGTAGCTTGGTGTGGGAGTAGGCAGTTACCAGTGTTGTGTGCTTGGCTTGCCAAAGGTAAACAGTCACTATTAAAACATGCAATTGCTCAGAAAAATGTAAAACCTCTTTCTAAAAGTGCTTGAATTCTTCCAGCCTCTCTGGCAGTCTGTTCCAGCACTAAGCATTTATGCACTTGGATCTTAACTTTCATTTCATTTGACTGCTTCTGATACATTAGGGCAAAACCAGGTCTTAGTTTGTGTTTTTCAAAACTTGATGAAGTTTTATAGGCTGTAGATATGATTTAAAAGATAAAGGGCTTGGCTGTTTGTAAGTCAAGCATAATTATATCAAAAAACTCCACTTGCATGCTGATACTGTGTGTTTTGAATACAGATAATATGTTCAGTCTTCCTAAAGCAAACATATCTTAACACATAAGATTACTTTCAACTAATTATTTATCTCACCAAGTGTTGATCTTGCAGATAAAGAGAATAATCTGTGACTGAATGCAGTAAGAGCTGCTGCCTTTTTAATTCAGTATTAAAACCCATCAGCTTCACTGCAATTGTGACCTTGATGCCAGCTGAGCTAGAGGTGGCCCACATCTGCTTGAAATTGGTTTGATTTTTAAAGTGCTTCCAAATGTCACGAGCAAAAGAGAAAGTTCAGAGACAATGTCTGTAGGGCTGTGTAGTACTTAGTTTTGAAAGCAAGCTCCACAGGTCTAACATGATCTGCAAACTACATGTATGATGTGGTTATGCCATTGAACTCGCCATGACTGTTTTTACAACTATGTTGAATTTTTGTTTGTCTTAGATCTTTGGTATCCGTGGGAGCATCTGTAGGAGCAGTGACAAAACAGACCCTGTTCCCTCCTCTCATGCCTGCAGGGAGACCTTTCCGTGTGTCCAACGCCTCGCGGAGCAGCCGAAAAGGAATTGTTGCAAGCAGTCTGCAAGAACTCATCAGCAAGGTATGGCAAACAACCCCACTCTGGCTGAAACGTGCAGTGAAATACGCTATCCCAGAGAGACAACCCACAGACTCTTGTTCTTCTAAAAATCAGCACTGGGGAAGCCTTAATATGCAATTATGGGCTCTCTTTAGAATGCTAAAATCTACTGGGGTTTCTTTCAGACTTTAGATGCCTTCGTTATATCTGCTGGGATAATCACTCTGGTTTTGGAGGAAGATGGCACGGTTGTGGACACAGAGGAGTTTTTCCAGTCCCTGGATCATAATACACACTTCATGGTTCTAGAAAAAGGACAGAAATGGACACCAGTAAGTGCTGACTGCTTCTCTTTCACTTGAGTAGAAGTGGATGGCAAAATGTTTGTGGCTGCTAAAATTGTTGGAAAGAGGAGAGAAGAGGAAGAAAAATTCCCCCAAAGAAGTCATAGTATCAACTCCCTGTTGAGCCTTCCTGGGTGAAAAATTAAGTTCATACTTTTTATTGTCCCTTGTTTGGACATAGATCTCTTGGCAAAGATCTGCCAGGAACTGAAATAAAACATTGCAACTGAAAAGAATTATAGGGAGAATACCCTGCTTTTGGAGAACCACAGAAATAAATTTGTTCTTGAGCCTTTTTTTAACATAAAGAAAATCAGGACTTTCTATTTTTTAACTTCTTGGAGTCAAATACCCTTAAAAGTTAGCTTTCAGAGCATAAAAAATGCTCAAATTAAGCAATGTAAAGCAAATTCTGCCTTGTGAATGAAGTAATACTTTAGTGAAGGTTAGAACAATTCCTGTGTTTAACTTTGCAAATAGTTAAAAGTTGGCATCAGGACCTAGTGTTAGTCTACATGTTTCAAGATGTTTTAAGAACTATTAAAACCGGCTAGCTTCAGCCTTCTGATCATATCAACTCAATGTCCAATTAGTGGTTTTGTGGGGAAGTAGTCATGTTTTCATTAATAACACAGTCAAACTCCTAATTGTCTCTCCATTCCATGGTTGTTGCTAGAAAGCTAGCATAAATATTTTTGCTACCAGGTGCAGAGCTAGCTGTGGAGCTGCAGGCAGGCAGACCATTTTTGTGTTTGTACACATATGGCTCAATTGTGTGACCCTGTTTCCTCAATCTCCTGTTGCAGTGTGGGTGGTCTGTACATTTTCCCCCAAGATACCTCACTGGCTTATCAGCCTGCTGCATATGGGCAGGGAGCTCCCAGGGTGAAAAAGAAGTTGTCCCCAGGGTGTGACTCCACCTTGCTCCTTTCCCCTCTGCCCTGTCTGGCATGGCAGCAGCACAAGCTTGAAGGCAGTCCCTCTTCACTATGTTCTGAGTGACAGCAGAGGGACTGTCTCAGCTTCACAGGTCAGCTGGAGTGTAGCACCAGCTCTGTTGTGCTTTATCCAGATATTCTGGGTGCAGATGGGGAGGGTCTAGGAGGCTAATGATACACTGCTGTGTTTAACTTTGTCTGACTTACCATGACACTGTCTGAGTGCTGGGGTGACAAGTACAAAAAGGCCCAGTCTTACACAACTTTATTGCTTCATTTAGCACGCTAAAAACAACCTGGCAGCTGCCAGGCCATTAACCTGGAGTGGAATGTGCTGAGTGGAGGATCCGGTGTATCCACTAGATGTCTCTGTAAATATGGGTTCTCTTTACTATTTTCTTTTTGCGTTTCCTTTCTTGAAGCATACTGTCAACCCTGCAGCAGACAACGGCTGTTTTCAATAAAGGAGGCTGGATTTAAGCTGGAAGATGACTTTCCATGCTCCTTCTCATTTGCTTTTTCTCTTAAAAACTCATTATTAAACCCTAGGCCTAATCAGCAGTGGTTCCCTCCCCGTGTCTTTTTTTGGTCGGAAGAAAAAGAAGTGTTATGAGCCAGGGTTTGAAATGAGGATGCAGCTTTTCACAGATGTCATCTTTGTAGCTGTCTATAAGAGTGCTCTTCAGTACTATGTTTCTTCCTAAACAGAAGAACCTAAAGTCATCCTGGTTATTTGGTGGCCTGCTTCAGTGTGGACTGACTGTGCTGCCTCAGATAGCAACTGGAAAGCACCGGGATAAATAAGTGTCAGGAACACTGCTCAGTGCCATTACCTGTGGCTTCAGTATACACTGAAGAAGCTCTGCTACAGAAAAGAAATATTCAGGAAGTGCTGTGTCACTCGAACTTCCATATCTGCTTGGAATAGCTTCAGAATCCTGGTCAGGACATGAAGAGATTTCATAAGATACAGATTTGCTTTTCCTTGTGCTAATGCTTTTAATTTCAGTGTAGAACTGACCAAGAGCTAGCCCTAAGACTGGAACAAGCAAAGAAGAGCTGTGCTGTTGGTGATTGTCTTGCTGTAGTTTCCTGGGTTGTGATACAAATTGTCTCTCTCTTTTTTAACTAGACAAAAAATGGAGTTGTCGCTGTGAGACAAAAGAAGAAAATGGGAGTAGCTAACATCACATTCGATCTGTACAAGCTGAACCCTAAGGATTTTATTGGCTGCTTAAACATCAAGGCAACCTTCTATGAGATCTACTCTGTCTCATATGACATCAAGTGCATGGGAGCAAAAAGTGTGTTGCGGTAAGTATGTTGCCACCACTGATCAGGTGTATGTGTTAATGTAGAATCTGTGTTTGCTGTTGGTTCTCTGAAGTAGGTGTGTTTATAAAGTTAGTATTTTTATTATTTCTTACATGCTGGCCAATATGCTGAATCTTCCTGTGTAAGGTGGATAACTGACTTGTAAAAACCTCCTATAGCTTTTTATGGTGGAATCTTAAATTTCCCCCAAGGCAAAAATCTTTCCAACTTGTGTTTACTGCAAGGGTGTAAATACAGTCTCTTCGTTTTGCTGAGAGAATTTCCCCACACTTCTTTGACTTGTTTGAAGAGTGCAGAAGGCTGAGGAAGAAGCACTTTGAAGGGTGGACTTCACAGGAATGAAACAAGAGGAATTTGAGATCTAACATTAAAGCTTGCTCAGGCTTTGCAATTAGTATCTGCCAAATTTGCCAGCTGAGCTACACAGAGGGCAAAGAAAAATGGAAGAGATATAGCACTGTCTTAGTGTGAATTTGCCATCTGTAGTAAGACACTGCGATATCACTGTTCTTAAGCCAACTGGTCTCAAGGCAGACTAATGGAGCTTATCAAGGATCACTGTCTCCTGCAGGACTGATCTGTGATGGGTTGTGAGTTTGGTAGAATTGGCCGTTGGGAAATGCTGTCTTATTCAGGGGCAAAATAATACCTGTCCTGTCCACTGTTTTTAACAATGAGTTAAAACTTTGTGCCTTGTCAAAACTAACTTTGTCCTGCCCTGGTTCAAGAAGAGTTTGGAACTCAGACAGCTTCTTCACAGAGGTGTCATACTTTGGCCGCTGTTTAAGCCTCTACCTGACTCTTCAAATTCTGGTTGAGACACAATGGTGTAGTATTGATGCATTTTATTACTTGAGGACCTGATCTTACAGATAGAAGCGTATGTCATAAGTGAAGTTTTCACTTCCCCTGAGTGACATGTAGTCTTTAGTCTGAAGTCTTTAAGGAGTGCCTCCTCTCCTGATGCAGATATGCTAATTAGCACTGTAATGCTAATCTTGTTCCCTGTCTCTGTCTGACCTCTCCCACTCTACTTGGGTGGTCCCTTCCTTAATCTTTCAGGCTACAGCTGGTGTGACTGTAGGTGAAACTCATGTCTCTGGTCAGGCTGCAGTGATGATCCAGCTCTGTGCTACATCCACCTGTAACACTGGCTTCATTAGGGTTTCTTCAAAGCAAAGGTTTGCCCTTGGGCAGCTGCACTCCTCCAGTTCTTAGGTTTGTCAAGTCTCTTGAGCCAAAACAAACTCTAATCTCTGACTGCCTGCTATGGAGCTGAGTATCAGCACTGGAACTTGCACTGCTAAGGAGAGTTTGAAGTGACAATTCTGCCTCCCTGCCAAGACAGGGCAGCTGGTGAGAAAAGAGTGGTACTGGCAACAGCTGAAATAGCTGTGGAGTTCTTCTGGAAGCACTGTTATGTTACAGAGCTGAGCTGTAAGAGAAGTGCCAGTGGCAGGGTGGGGAAAATAGTCCCCTAGCAAAGAACAGAAGAGATAACCTTGGTACCCTTGAACACAACAGTGGGATGGCCTGTCTCAACTTGCTGTTTCAATAGGAGACAGATGATGTTAGGTTCTTGGCATAGTCCCTCTGCTAATGAGTTCCAGATTGCTAATTCTAATGCCCTTTCCTCACACTTGCAGAGTGTGAAGGGAAAGGACTTAAAAAAATCTACAGTTGTTCATGGGTGGGAGGGACTGGCAGCCTGTCAGGTCTCATTAGTGCATTTCCTCTAATGGTGTCTCCCTGTAGTGTCCGACTGAAGGATCAAATGTCCAGTTCAACAAATAACTTGCTCCATGGCTTAAGTGGCAACTGCTCTTGTGTGCAAGTGACACACTGCAGCTGCTCCAAATTCAGTACCAGGTGCAGCTTTCTTTACAACTGTAAAGCAACTTGTGTGATGGAGAAAGAACATGCTGAAACAGCACATTTCAGGGAAGCACAAATAAGGGTACAGTGTTCTTTAAAGCCTTCCCAGGCTATAAGTACAGGGTATTCTACTCTTCTGAAGCACTGGATTTTGACTCCAAACCTTCTTTCATTGCAGTGAGGACAAAATTAATTTGTAGGAAGAAGATTTCACCTTTTCTGCTGAAGATCAAAGAACAAGTGGATAGCAGCAGAGGGTTCACAGCTGCATGTTTTCTCAGACAGGAATTCAGAAAATCTTCCCCCTATTTTTGCAAAGAGGAAGGCTAGCCTGGTTTCTGCATCTTCAGAAACCAATCCCATTCCAGTTCTTCAGTTCTTGTGTTTTTCCCCAATAAGCTTCATACTTGTGAGGGCCTATTTAACTTTTGGGGGATGAGACTCAAATATAAAGCTCAGTACTGATATCCTCACTGTTTCTTGGAGAATGGAAGATGCACCTACAACAAAGATGAATAAACAACCATTACAATATGATTGCTCTGTTCCCCTGTGATTCTGTGGTGATCCATGGTTTATATTGTAGACCTCTGATGCTTACCTGATGTTAGCTTATGGATCTGTACTGATTCTTACATAGTATTAGATATTTGAATTATGATACTTATTTAATCTTTAAAAAACTGACTAGCTGTGAACTGAGAATTCTTAAGACTTGTAGCTTGGACAGCCTTACTTTTTCTGGCTTCACCTGCTTTGCTGTTGGGCATCCATTGTAATCTCATTGTTCAGCTTCAGATATAATCAACTGATGTGTGGATTGGAGATTGTATTAGTGAGCGAGCTAAAAGTGAGACATGAGGTGGATTTATGCTGCAGGAATGCTGCTGAGCTCCCAGGCAAAGTTGTCATGTGTGGCACTCTGGCAGCTTGAGCAGTGGCTTTGCAGAAGGCCTGTAAATGTCTAGCAGGATGATAGACTGCTTTGTTAAATGTGTTTTCTGGTTGACAGAACTAACCAGTTTTCTGTCAATCAAGTATTTTTTCTAAAGAAGGTATAAAAATGACCAGCTTCTCAGAAGTGAGAAGGCATGAGAGAGTTTTTAAATATATCAATTTAACTCATAAAGGTGCTGTGGATGGAGAGACAGGGGTAATGTCATCTAGCTGGTGATTTTCTACTTAAACAAATGGCTTTTCTTCCAGGAAAGTGCTTCAGCTACTATCCCATGCAGCACAAATAACTGGACAGTTTCTCCTCTACACTGGAACATACATGTTGCAGTTGATGGGTGAATATGATGAAGATGACATGTGTACAAGATCAAGGCGGGAGTAGTGAACACAGCTGCACTTCTGATATCGGATATCGGATCCTCTTGGTGAAGGATGTTCTCTTGCCCGGTGTTGATTGTAATAATGTTATAGTAGGGGGATGTCTACTAATGTGAACTAACATTTTTCCCATTTGGGAATGCTTGTAGGCCTTAGTCATACAATAATTGTTTGATGTTCACAGGCTCTTAACATCTCAAAAGGATGGGTGCCTAATGTCGGAGAACTTGGCAGAAGGAGGGAGGGCAGGTTTTCACCCCAGCAACTCAAAATGGAGGATAAGTCTACTCAGAAACTGTGCTTTGTAACCAGTGGAATATTTTTGCACCAATCAAAACATGGTTTGGTTGTTTTGTTGGGTTTTTTTCATGGCTGTCTACTTGCATTCTGAACAGATTAGGCTGTGAGGTGAGGGCAAGGGGGCTGTGGCTTTTTTGTTTGTTTGTTTTAATTCTTAACAGTGCTGCTATTCATGTCAAACTGGCACTGAGGTACAACAAGGTGAAGTGTACTTACTTATTCTTGCTAACAATGGAACTACATAATACAGCTTCCATCCTAGCCTTACTTCCCTTAATAAAATCATACTATTACAGTAAAAACATTATATTATTCTTCAAATCTTCAGGAACTTCAGGTTAATATACCTCATACCAGCTGAAGAACCTGATATATTTCTTTAATGAATGTCATGTCCAGTTCTGCCTGATTATTGAGTAATCTGCCATGGTTTCATGAATATGGCTTATAAGTAACCTGCTGAAGCTTCCCTTAGGGGTTAAACCATCACTTCTGTAGTTCTTACTGTTCAGTTACAAGATGACACTGTTTCTCAAGTTGTGCTTGAGGTACATGTAGGAGATGTTGGATATAGCGAAGCAGGAGGATGAAATGAAGCACCGTGGTTGGTGGGATCCATTCTGACCTGTCAGCTGGGTCTGGTCACTTTGTGTCACTAACACATGGGAATATTGCTCACCTTCATATGTTTATTTTTACCTTCCCCTTTTAGATGTGGCTTAGCCAGCTGGAGTTGCATCTTTCAAATCACTGTTGTGATGAAAAGCAGCCCAAATCCAAGTGTTAAAGAGACTGATGAACACAAGCTGGGTAGATCTCTGCCTGTCTCTTCAGCAGTGGTGTCACAAATAAGTAGACAGCTAAGAAAAACCTTGGGTTTTTTCCTGGTTTCTGTTGTTTCTATCTACTTCTGAGTGTCTGCTGGAGGAGGAGAGAGGGCATACTGCTCAGATAAGGGGAGGGCTTGTTCTTTCCTAGTTTCTCACAGGCAAGAATGTCTGTAGCTTGCAGCGCTATCAGGTGTCCTTCAGAAGAAAACAATAAACTATTCTGGGAGTAATGAGAAAGAGGTTATATTAAATGGAAGCTTTATACTTTATCTGTATTGTTCTTGACACCCCCTGCACAAATGCCATGTTAACTATTGGCCAAAGTCTTTCTCTCTCTGTCAAGGAATTGCATTTTACTGACTTTGCAAGGACTTTGTCTTTTTTTTTTTCAGCTTTTAAGGACCACTTATTGTATTAAAACAAACACATTTTTGAAAGCAAATTCTATTAAATGTTTCTAAGACTATGTTGATAAAGTTTAAAAAAATTAAAACAGCTTGTATAGTTCATGATTGCTTTGAGTTGCTTCTTTAACATCTGTAATGCAAAAGCTTTTGCATGTCTGAGCTGCACAGATCTCAAATTCCAGCCTTCTATAGCCAGAGGCAATTGTTACAGAACTAACACTCCATAGTTTCCAATGGCATTATCTGGGAACCTAAAGTGATCTGAAATGCTAATTTGGTATGAACTTGCAGCGTTTTAAGCAGCTGTTCCTGTGACAGCTTAACACTTTTAAAACTTGAGCTGCTGAAGGTCATGTGAGCAGCAGACTCCACCTCGGAGCATTTCCCTCTAATTCAAAATGCAAACTGCTGAACAAAATAACTCAGCTTTGATATTTTCTCAAAATGGGAGAAGCGTTTTGGAAGTTGTGTCTAAAATTGTTTCACAGCTTCTGAATCTGGGTCTTTCATAGGCTTAGTATTTCAGGGATAATATTTGCTACTGTACCAACTTCCTTCCGGAAATAAAGTTTTGGCTTTGGGTCACACGGGAGGAGTTTGTCATTCTCTGAGCTGGAACCAGTTTGATTCCACACCCCCTCCCCCAGACTGCCTAGGAAACAGCTTTTACTTCAGCTGTGTATGGTGCACTGCAAAGAAAAACTTCAGCTTTATCTACCTTTCGGAAAAGTATATGCAAGTGCAGTCCAATATCTAGCAACACACGGGAAAACTAAAAGCACGGGTTTGTAGAGAAGAAGCTAGATTTTCTCCTTGACATTTTTAGCTGTAGTTTTAATTTCCATGAACTCATTTAACATGCGCTTGTTACTGCTGTAGACAAGGCGGGTAGCAGAGACGTGTAGAAGGTGTGAAACATGTTTACTGCCTCCTTGCCTGCACTGACCCTTTTTGCCTGTTGCTTTGCATCACTTACTAACAATGCACCAAGTCATACTCTCCAGTTACCAAAAAAGGAATTTTCACTGAAGTACGTGATCTTGTTGACTCAGGCACTGTTCATGTTCTGCAGGCAAAGCAAAGCTGCTCTCTTCATGACCGGAATGAAGAATCTAATAGCTTTTTTGTGTATGTAATTTATCATTGTTTCATTTCCTTCCTTTCATAAACTTGTGAAGTTGTTGCTTTCTTACACCCTCCGATTCTTTCAGGACAAATAGGATTACAAGCTCTTCTGTCCAGGGAGAGAGGAAAAAGCAGTGTCTAAATTCCTTAGATCATTCAGAATATGCTCTAGGAAACATCCTGAACACCTTCCCTTTCATCCATTTCCACAGAAGGGAAGGGTAAAGAAAGGAAAATAGGACTTTGAGCTGGAAGTTTTTTCAGTGAAGTGAATAGAGAAGTAGGTGTTCACAATTTTGAAAATGTTGGTAATTCTGAATATTAACTGTGAAGATAACTACATATGCTAATTTGTAAATGACTGGAATTCCAACTCTAAAACATTTCAGTATGTGCCTTTCTGAACTAAGGGCACAAGCTTCTTAAGTAAAAGCAAAAAAAAAAAAGAGTTTAAAATAAAAAAAAAAAAAGTTTAAAAAAAAAAAAAAAAAAGAGTTTAAAATAAAAAAAAAAAAAGAGTTTAAAACCAAAGTACAACGTGTATTTTTTACTTGATTCTTCAAGTTTTACTAGAGGTCTTAATGTGATTAACATTCCACTTTAGTTATGTAGCCTTGTGGGGCTTAGAGTTTATCACTACTTTGTCTTCCTTACATCATCATATATGCAGTTAAGATATTTTAAGCTTGAGGATTGTTGTTTTGCTAAGGGAAAATACAGTGTTTTACCAATTTACTATTTTCAAGTTTGGTAGTTTAACTTCCTATGAAAATTGAGATGGGTGAAAATTGTGTCAGTGATGGCAATATTTTCTGCTGTGTAGTGCCAATTTTAAGGAACACTGTCCATGAATAAATAAAATCACATGGTGACTTTGGATGTTGTCTCTTTTCATTTCCAGAATAACTTATTCCTGAAATAATCATGAATGTTAGTGAATCTGTGGTCTGGCTCAGGCAGTTTCCAAATGCTGGACTGTGGCAGTGAAGTAACTGGATACTATTCTGTGGCTCTGAACTCTTTACTTTCTACTGCTGACTCACTTTCTGGCCCCAGAAAAACCGTGCAAACTGTGCTTCCTTTCATACAAAAGGAATGCTTTCTTCCATCTTTTACAGAAATTGCAAAAGACCACAAAGTACCGAGCACAGGAGATAGACGGGCTCAGCAATCTCTGGGGTTCACTAAACACTGTTAGGATTAAGGGTCTCTTTTAATGATGCCTCATGAAAGCTCCCTGCAGTCATTTACCTACAGGCAGAGTAGCACACATTTGATTGCAGGGGAAAAACAAATTTAATTTAGTGAAATATCATATTTGTCAAGTTCAGGATTAACTTAAGTTTGAGGAGAAATAGCATGCAGGTGTGATTTGTCTAGTGCTCTTGTATCTAATAAGTACATTTTGTACTCAGCTTAAGGAACAGTTTTGCAGAGTTTGACTAATGAGCGATTTCCCTCTTGTGGGAGAAACAAGATCTGATTTCTTGCTGTGGAAAAGCACAAAATAGAAGTGCGTTTGGTTTAGTGGCAAGGCTTTGGCAGCGAGAAGTGGAGGGATGCTGTAGGGGTGGCCTCTGTGTTGTACAGAGCTGCTTCCATCTAACTCCAGTCAACCACTGCCCAAAGCTGAGCACTTCAAATCAGTTTGTGGTGTCTCTGTGAAAACACATTTAAGAAAGGGTAAAATATTCTGTGCAGCAGCTGTGAGAGAGAACTGAAAAAAATTGTGAGCTATAACCTGCAGCCATCAAGGTCAGAAAAGAAGGGAGAGGCTACAAATGCCAGATAGAGCTTCCCCTGCAGCCTGTGGAGGAACATGCTGGAGACGATACCCACCCAGCCCACTGAGGACCCTCTCCCACCACAGGTGGACATGCTGTGAAGAAAGCTCCAGCCTGTGGAGACCCCACACATGAGCTATTTTTCTGGCAGGAGCTGTGGCCGGTGGGGGACCCACATTGGAGCACTCTGCTCCTGAAGGACTGCACCCTGTGGAAGAGGCCATGCTGGGGCAGAGGAAAAGCATGAGAAGGAAGGAACAACACAGAGGAACTGTTGTCTTCTGACCATGACTCCCGTTCCCCTGCACTTCTTGGGGACAGGGAGAGGAGGTAGAAGAATTGGGAATGAAGGAGTGAAGTTGAACTTGGGAAAAGAGTGGAAGTTGGGGAAGGTGTTTTCAGTTTTGTCTTTGTTTGTCACCATCCTACTCTATTTTTAATTGAAAATAAATTAATCTTCCCTGAGTTGTGCCTGTTTTGCTGGTGTCAGTAGTTGCTGAGTGATCTCCCCACTTTATCTTGACCCACAAACTTTTTCATCTTATTTTCTCTGCATGTCCTGTCGAGGGGATGAAGTAAGAGATTTGGCTAGTGGGTGCCTGGAAGACAGACAAGTTTAACGTACCACGAGTACAAAACACCAGTGGTGAAAACAAGCGAAAGACCCAAGCTGTCTGTGCTATCAGTGACCAGCAAAATTGGAAGCAAATCTTTTGGAGTGTTTTCTGAGTGGCTTTTTACAGCAGTGTTTGCAGAGCCAAAATCCAGTCATATGCAGGACAAGGTTAATATTTTCAGTTTATTAAGATCAAATGTGGGTTTTCTGATGTCAGACATCAGTCTGAATCATTCACAGTAGGCCCACTCCTAATGTGTTCTTGGTGAGGAATGTTTATAAACAAATATGAATTATCACTTGAAAAAGAACTTTGAAATAGTGGTCTTAGTTGTTTCATAAAATAACTAATGAAATGTAACACTAGAACATCTGAATACACACCAGAATCAGGATAATGCATTCTATGCAGTTCCAACACAAAATGTTAATGGATCATCAGTTTTCTGAAAAGTCTGCCTCCATAATTAGCATATGTTATGTATAGATTAGGTTTGGGGTGTGTTTAAGTAATCTATTTTCACAGGTTGGTTGTGATTCTGTCATGTGTTAAAAGAAAAAAAAAGCTTAGATCCTCAGACAGCAGCTCTATTTAAGAAAACAGTAGCTTAATGATGTGTGTAGTCAGTCCATTATAGACCCAGAGAAATCTTAGACATCTAAGAAGTCCTTTAAAATCTTAAAGACAGGTATTTTTGACATATTTTTTAATTATATTATGAAGTCCATGATCTTTTATGTTAAAAGCATTTCTAATTACAAAGCATCTTTCCTTGCATAGGTGTGTGGCTTGGTTTGCTGCTGCTCTTTATTAAGTAGTGTTTTCAGATCTACTTCTCCCATCTCAAAAATCAGGAGAGAATGTACAAGACAACAATAAATAATCTTATTTAAGTATGAGGACGACTGATTTATTGTTGAGCTAGGCAAACTGAAGTCTACAGTAATCTCTATTTTATTCCTGAGAAGCTAGATTGCAAATACCATAATTTGAGTGATTCTTGTACAAAATGTGCCTAATGTAGCTGCTCTCCCAGCTGCAGGTTTGCTGCTCTCTTGCCCACTTAGGGAAGGTGCCTAGAAAAGCTGCCTTGAACAGTTGCAGCATACTGGTTTAATTTGCATGCAACTCCCCAGATGATCCTGCTTTCCAAATAAAAGTCACTATCTTCCAGAATAACTGATGTGTTTTCAGAGGCAACTGATTATTCAACAATAAACCCATTTTATCTGAAATCAGAAAGTACTAAATATTTGCTGTAAATAGTGAACTGTTTCAGTTTCCCAGAAAAGCTGTTTCATCTCTGGATGGGAGGATCAGGCTGATTTTCCTCCTTATTATAAACATTTTCTGCAAACTACATGAGGATCAATATTTCATCTAGATAAGAAAAGCACAGTTAGTTTCTAACAGTGTCACCTCTGTGACCACTGAATTTAGTAAACAATCCTCTCAATTCCTCCTAGTCTTATCTGGCTCTGGTACCACGGTACCTGGTACTATGTTCAGTTTTCACAAGAGCTGTGATCAGTGAAAACAAAGTGGGTTTTGTCACTAGCAGCATCAGCAATGACTAAAGGCAGTAGCAATCTAATGGATAAAACCCAATTCTGTTTCTCTGACTTCTACCTCCCCAAAGGGTTGTTGAGTTGGGGAGGGGGGAGGGGTTGTTGGGTTTACCATTTATTGGGTGTGTTTGTTTTCTTTGTCTAGAAAAATTGCAGCTGCTACATTCTATTTTTCTCTGTGCCTGGTGCCACTACCTAGATGTCACCAGCTTCAAGTACTTCCTTCAGCTATTTTTCTATACCTTTCTCTGGCGACCCCTTTACACATGCAGCCTGTTACGTTGTTTCTCTTGTGGCCCTCCATCACCTATTCCAGATTCCCCTGGGGCACATTCAAACTAAAAATACTTTGTGACTGAGATGGGAAAGGGTGGGGGTGAGTGTGAGGGGGTGAGCAGGTGTTTAAGCAAATATAACTTTTTAGAGTTATATCTGTCTTGCTCTAGCTTTAGTTCATATTGAGTCCTTTTACATAGAAATGATCAGCCTCCTTGTTTATGTAGCACTTTTAGCATAACTGTCTGCCATATTAACCAAGCTGCTGTCCTGAGATAAAAACCTTCTGATTACCTAGAGCTGTGCTCTGTTTCTGACAGATCATACAGGCCACATGTATCATAAAGTCCCTATTCAGTATGGAGTCACGACACCACAACGAAATAATTTTGCCCAACAGAGATGTATCTCTCTGCAAATCTTACGTGCACAGGCAACAACTGTGTCTCCACACCCTTCCCACAAAGCAATGGCATTCAGTTGTGCAGCCAACATACACTGTAACCCCATATACTCCTGCATTCCGGTACTCTGTTCAACAAACCGGCATGAAGTGCATTATTCACCAGGCGAGCAGTGGGCTGAGTCCTGGCCAGGGGCCAAACTGACCTCTTACATTCTTAGCATTCACAAGCCTTTAAGTCATGAATATGGTAATGCTGCGAACAGGCTGCAGTCCGAGGCAAGGGGTGTACATCCTCCATCTCGCTGCTTTCCTAAGAAAAATAATGTTTGGTTCTCTGTGTGTGAATGCTGCCTTCCCCTCCTAATCCCCGACCTGCCGCTCTTGCAGTGCCCTGCTCAGAGGGGGATGGTTCCGCTGCTTTTGTGCATTTAGTACCAACACATTCCTTCAGCGGCTGAATCCACCCACCCCTGACAGTGCTGAGGATTGTGCTGTTAAAAATAAGCCAGGCTTTGTCCAGTCGTATCTTGTGCTGTGCTGTTTGTTCCGGGGCTTGGGGACTTGCGAGGAATGGTGCTCTTCTCCTTACAAATATGATCTGAGAGAAGCATTGGTGAAACAGGCTAGAAGTGGTTTTCTGCTTTGGGGTGGACCTGTGTGACAGATGAGTAGGATCTATGCTGGTGAGGGAAGGGTGGCAGGCAGGGGCCACTCACCATCCAAGAAAAAGTGTAAGGAAGAAAACTCTGACTAACCTGTGATATCCAAGACCTGACCGAAGCAATTTATAATTGATTTTAGCTGCAAACCTACTCTTAGGAGTGTTTCTCACAATTAGATGAATCACTTCTACTTGGAAAGCTGCACATTTCATCTCAAATATATGCTTTGCTTAGTAAGTGTTTAATAACTGACTGTCTGAACATGATTCCAGCCCTTTGTCTTAAAGGTCTATTGTTTCTTCTTTCTCAGAGCATAAAAAGTTGAAGTTTGTGCAATAAAACCCACACCTATCTTTGCCCCTTCCCCTCCTACATTTTGCAGTACACATCTCTGTTGCAAGGTGTTTTACTCAAGAGTCTTAAGGAGACTGAGCTGGATGGGATAAGATGCAGGTTCTCCTCTGCTTTAGCAACAAAAGACAAGAAAAGTTTAAATGAGCTCCATTGGTCGTGCTTGGACCTGATCTGCTTAATTCTAAATGACCTGGGGAAAAAAGGTATTGAACTGGTAAATCTTTCTGATTGTACAAAAGTCTTCAGGGTAGTCAAAACTTCCATGAGCTGGACCAAGTTTTAGAAGTATTTTGTGATATTCATTTGAATAAACAGATGATGACCCTTAATATCCATAACTGCGTAATACAGGGGGAAACAACTCTGTTTGCACTGAAGGGATCCAATTTAGCTGTCAGCACTGTCAAATGACATCTTGGAGGTAGTGTGAATAGTTCAATGACAGAAAAGCTCAGCAGCAAGCAAGAGGGCAAACAGAGTTATGAGATTTTTTTAGAAAATTAAGACCAGAGCAGTTCTATAACACTGTGTAGAACAATGACCATGATTTAAATACTGCTACTCTGATTTCACAGACACTGCAGTAGAGCGAGTAAAGAAGAGTGATAAGGGGTCAGTGTCAACCTTAAACACGGGCAGATTAATTAGTGCAATACTTTCAGGTCAGAAAACATTGGACAGATAGGGGAAACAAAGAACAAAACAAACAGCAAAACTTTCACCTTACACACATCCACAATGGCCATTAGAAACCGGTAATTTCTGTTTATCAGAATAGAAGAATTACGGGGCACCAATTTAAGGTGTCAGCTTTACAGCAGCAAGGAATCACAGAATGGAATTCAGTTGTGTGTGGCATGCAGTGACACAGGAGACTCTGGAGGCTGAAGATGCAACTGGGTTAAAAAAGCAATTACACAATTTAAGGGATGCTTCAAAAGGACTATTAAATGTGATGATCCAGATCCATCCTTTGGTTCAGTAAAGATTTAATCACCGATGGCCACATGTAGAAGGGCATCTTTAGGGAAGAAATACCATAGTCTTTCCCTAGCACTCGTCACTGACTACTGTCAGAGATGTAATTCTAGATTAGATGGATCTCCCATTTAATCAAGACCAGCTGCTGTCAGTGTACTCATCTGGTCAAAAAATGCTTTTTCTCCTGATAGCCTGTAGCATGACTTCTGGTAAACAGAGCATTTTGTCCTCGTTCTGATATCTCCCACACTCAAAACCCAGAACTTCATAGGTGAAGTCTGCATTGTATTGGAATCTATTCAGAGCTGACTAAACTCCAAAAGCAAGTAATCAATATCTCAGATTCATTGTCCTCTTACCATTGTATCACTCACTCACCACATGATACAGAAAATGGAGGGTATACATTCCAACTGAAATATGTTTTCACTCTGTCCTCAAAACGGTTCAGTTTCTCCAAAATCTTTGATATGAAGAGAGGCTGGAGAGTTGAATGTAGATAAATTCCTGCTTTAATTTTGTATAACCATACTCTTGGTTGTAGCTGTAAGAAAACACTAGCCTGGCTAGATTACTGACTGTTGAACACAGTGCAGCCCATTCTCTGGCTCTGTTTGTTTATGTAGCTAAGTGACCTATTAGGAGGGAGGTTAAAAACACAGCCACATCAAACACACATTCTGCCTGACAAAACAGGCAGGTACTTGATTCCCTCTTCTCCACGTACTACAGCTGTTGCATAAAAATCACTATGACTAACTCTGCAAAAAGTTGTGGATGATAATTTTTAGCAGTGAGTCTAAGCATGGGGAGAAAAAAGAGGCTGGAAGAAAATACTTGTTTCCAAAGGACAGAAAATGTGTTACAAATAAAAAGGTAATAAGCACTGGAAAGTGCCAAACAACCTGAACTCAAGCACATTAATATTCAGGGTTGGAGTTACAGCATTTTCCATTAAACTTGTCAACTGCTAATAAAAGTGTGTGAAAATGCAGCTAGAAACTCCTTTGGACAAGGTGATGGAATTTCTCCAGTGTAGATTCATAGCGTCTCAGATTTTGCACCATATTTACCCTTGACTTGATGTAGTCACCTCTGCTTTAACATTCCAAAGTTCAGCCTGGATCTTGTGGGCTACAACATGAACACCAGCAGCATCTCCACTGACAGCTACAGTTCTACGGCAACCAGCTGAGTGGCATTTAAACAATCCCCTGAGCACTATGTTTGAGCAGTGGCAGTCAGAGACACCACAGCTGCCACAGCAACAAGTTTAATGAGCAGGGAGGGTGACGAAGGAAGAAACTGTTTGAGGACCATATGAAATACTGTGGTTTTTCTAGGCAAAATATAAGCTTCGAAACACCTGTGCTAAATGTGTACGCTGGTGTTTGCCTTATTAGACTCTGTACTTCTCCGTGTGTGTGTCTTACTGTTTCCCTTCCCCTTTTAAAGGTTTTTGTTGAGTTCTTGAGCTGTTTCAAGAATTACCTGCAGCTGCAGTATCTCTGGAACTCATGATCCACTTGCAGATTTTATCACAAGAGGCTGATGGAAAAAGAGGTGGTGGTGGAGATACATTGGTACACACCTGAACAGGAGCATGACTTTCCATGCTTGGTTTTCTCAGGAAGTCAGAAAAAAACAAAAGAAAACAAAACAAAACAAAAGAAAACAAAACAAATAGAAAAAAAAAAGCACTCCAAAGCAAAACATAAAACCCAAAGCCAAGGTGGTTTAAGATTTTTTTCCTTTTTCAAACTTGCCTGAAAAGCTTCAGATTAAAGAGGAAAGACATGAACTAGTTGGATCTTTGGACCTTCTGCCTGAAGGTCACTATGGAGTTAGTAGCATTTACTAACCTGCCACAAACTATGAGAGTAAATCCACCATGTGGATTATATTTATTGCTTTAGTATTTAATGTTAGTGATAACAAGCTTTATAACACCTGGATAGACCCTTGCTGATATTCTTAAGTATAAAAATACAACATATTTATCATTCTGAAAAAAGAAAAGAGTAGCTAACATGTTAGCTATTCTGCTATGACATGAATTTCTCTCTAGTACTTAAAAACTCCAGTAAATAGAAATAGTTCTAGCAACAACACTGATATAAACACAAATGTGTTTCCTGAAAAGCAGGAAGCAGCTTAACAATCATATCATATGACTAGCTAAATACAGAAGGGTTTTGCTGGGTTTTTTCCAGGGCATTAAAGCAAGTTTCCATGTGACTTTGTGGGACATGAGTGTTGCTTGAGCTGCTATTACTGGAAAATGCTTTTACTCTGCACCACAGGTACTTCTTTTTGTCTTGCCTTGTGAGGTTCATAATCTTGCAGGAATCCATTTCTATTTAGCCTGTGCAAGAGCAATAAGTGTGTGAGAAAGGCTGAAGAAAGAACACTGAAGGCTCTGCAGCCCCACATGGCCCCATCAGTTTGTGAACATACACAGTTGTTCCAGGGCCTCTGGATCCGGCACAAGAGCACTGTGAGTGTTTCATCTGCTGTTACTCTCTGATATGTAGTTAGACTAACAGGAAAAAAGAACCACGTGGAGTCTGCTCATCACATGGAAGCACCAGAGTTGTCCAGTAGAAATAAACTGTGCTAGGCTTTTACCAGTTAGAAACAGCAGACTAATCCAAACTTGGCCTAGCAGTCAGATCTTCCTTAATCCATGTGCAGTCTATCATAAGTGGTCATGCCCTTCCCCAAAATTCAGGCCTTGACCCTTTCTAGTATTTAGTCTTTTGCTTCCACACCCAAGAGCAAGAGATAGTTTGAGAATGTGAGTCACGTAAACTGTTCAAGAGGTTGTCTGAAGGATGTGTTTGCAAACTTGAGCTGATAGTTTGTGGTTATTGTGACATTTTACTAGTTTTTCAGGTTAAATACATGAACTGATGTTTTTAACAACAAAAATGAAGTTAAAATTGAAAAAAGGAATTAAAAAGGGAAAAACAATGAAGGAGTAAATCTGCAAGTGGAATCTTAAGAAAGCTGTCTCCTTATTTTGTGCATGGTGGGAAAAAAAAGCAATACTCTATGAATTAAATTAACTTATGAAGAGAGTGGGAAAAAATACTATGAGTTATGAAGGTTACAGGTCAATATATATTATAGGTGTCTGAGAAAGGTATCTGAGAGAGTCAAATACAACAAGTGAAAATCCATTGTACAGAATTTACAGTGTTTTTCTACATTAATCTATTTGAATGAATCTCATGGACTCAGTCAGACGAAGCACCTCGAGAGAAATCTGTAAAGAAGTTTAGGTGTCTTAAATTTCCAAGAGGTGTTTAGTGGGGTTTTAAGATACATCCAGAAGTAATCCATAGCAGTTAAGTACATAGTAGGATTTTGAAACACCTAAGTGCCTTTAAAATCCCAGGCCAAGTCTGTGGAGACTTAAGGAGAATGTGCAGGCTTCTGTGGACACAGGTTATCATGGCACCTCCACCTCCAGGCCAGCTAAACTACTAAGTAAACACAAGCAGAGATGAAAAGGTACATTTACATACAATGATCAACAAACGTTGCTTCTTTCAGATTACTATCAGTAAAACATGGAGAAGCTGCAAGCTGATTCAGTCTGACTGAAAATTAGAAGTTGTTTTACATAACTATAAAGTTTGTATATGTGAGATGCAATTTTGATAGGCAAACTGTTGCTCACCTTCATCGCTTACATGGTTCTACAGTCTTAGACATACTTCAGTGGGTTGCTTTACATATGTGGGAAACTGGCTAAGGTTCTGGCCAAGTTAAATGGTGTTTGACCAACTGCTGCTCCCAAACCTTTCAAAGATGACAGACACTGGCAGTGCAACATATGCAGCTTTTCAAGAGGCATGTGGACTAAAGGATATATTACAATATGTTTTCATTGCTTCTTTTTCCCCCTTCTTATTTTTATTCTTAAAATATAATTCAATTCAGATGATCAAGTGGGTTTGATCTGCTGCTGAGTTATGTGATTCAAGGTTTATCTCCATGAAAAGAAAGGAACAGTGGCAGGTGAGGAAATTTCAATAACATGCACAGAGAAAAGAAGCCCCTGCCCTGGCTCCTCTCTGTCAGGGAACAGCCTGTGGACTGATGTGACACTCATCATCACCAGTCAGTGGGAGATGCTCCATTGATCACTGTATAGACAGGAGCTACTGTCTGCAGAGGTATGGAAATATTTAGGGGATGGAAGGGAAGAACATCTTTGGGATTGTACAAAGATGACTTATGGGATGTTTACAGGAGGAATCAAATGTGGGGAACAGGGGGGATAAAGGTGGTTTGATACAGAAAAGTAAAAGAATTCAGGGCTAAAATGACCTGATTGGCTGTAAACAGGCTGTTGGTCAGTATGCTTGTCTGGTTATGCCTTGTGCCTGATCACCTAGTCTGTTTTGTCTTATTAAAAGATAGTTTAATTATTTTCCTGGGTGAGAGTGGCATCTGTATTCTATGTGTGTGTGTGCATGGTGGTCTGAGTGTCAGCAATTAGAGGTGGGGGACACAAATCATAGGGGCCTGCATGTCTTCCATGGAGCAACTGGAGAGACCAGAGTGCCCACACAGTATGTGCGTCTCTGTGTCACTGCATGATCACTAGGAAACACCAAGACAGCCTAGGTGGGAGTCAAGTTTTGGAGAAGCCGTAAGTCCATGAGGATCTGTGAGATGGCTACTGGAGAGACAAGAGACACCAAGCCTCTTACTGTGGAGAACGTGTTGAGATCAGCTACTGGTAAGGTCACAAGTCTGGACCACCTACCTGAGAAAACTGTTTGCCTCTCTGTGTCTCTGTGTGAGGTAACTGAGGATCCAGAGGTCAGATACTGAAGAGGCTGAGTGTCCTAAGACCAGCTACTGGAGGAGGGACCCATAGTTTGTGTGTGTGTCTATAGGGCTGAATACCAGCAACTGGGATGGAACTGTGGGCCTCTGGGATAACATTTCCAGGTGCCAGCAGCTGGGAAGCCTTGGGATCCAGGGGTTAGCTATTGAATAAGAAGAGTGTCCAAGACCAGTTACTGGAGGGATCCATATTGTATAGATGTATACAAATACATATTTATTTTCCATTAGTGGGCTTCTGTCCTGATCAGCCAGAGAATGGAACAGGCTGATGTTCTTAGTGCTGCTTGTGTTTGTATGAGTGCTGTGTTTTCTGCCAGTGTCAGTCAGTGTGGACAGCCATGTACCTGTGTGTATGTGTGAGTGAGAGGGGGTGGGGGGTGGGGTGTATGTGTATGTGCCTATTGGGAACACACACTCAGCCTCACCACTAGCCAGATCTGGGAACCAAATGAATTTTAAAACCTGGCATACCAGCAGAAATGTTTGCAACAGCTAAGTTGATGGCAAGTATGAACAGTAAATGGGAGGATTTGCAAAGTGTGGGGACAGCCAGGCCTGGAAGTCATATTCAAGGACATATAGATTCAGGCAAAGTCCAAGAAAACTTCATGAATCAGGCTCTAAATAATGACTTGTTCATGGACCTTTTCCAAAAATGCAGATCACACAGAGAAGGGCAGTTATTTTGAGTCCTTCAGCAGAGAAAAAGGCACATAGTGTCCAGTCCTCCACTGGTGGGTGCTTGCAAGGCAAATGTCCTGATCCTCCAGCTGCTTCACTGATGTCAGAAAGACATTTGACTCAGCCTAGCATGATGTGTGTGGGCTACTTGGAGATGGTTTGCTAGAAGCTGCTAGCCCTGCTGAAAAACATCTATGGAAAGGCAAGGTTGGAGCCCAGAGCACATAGTCTAGCTGACATCGATAGTGGCACAGCAACATAAGGGCAGACAGGCAGAAGTTGCCTCCCAAAACACAGATTTTGGATTATTTGGAGGTTATGTAGTGGTTTGTGGGGGCTATCTTGACTATGTTGATGTTTTAAAGAGTACTGGAGATTGTTCTCCAAAAGACCCCCAGCTGGGCCTCCTTAGGTCAAGTGGATAAGGAGATTCTATAACTCTGGCCTCAGGGCTGCTCTTGCACAAGCAAGAGACTGGGTCAGACAGCAAAGATGTGCATGGACAGGCGAATGCCTCCCACCAGGGCTGTGTATTGGAATAGGCTGTGTAGACAATGGCATCCCATGGAAGAGGCACTCTGGCATAAAGCAGGCATCCTCTACCTGGGAAACCATGCAACACTTATGCAGAAGGATCATAAAGCAGATTGAGCAGCTGTGGGAACTTTTGTCCTCCCTGGAGGGAAAAGAAAATCTCCTTTTTCATTAAAAATCAAGCTATTTAAACCATGCATATCCCAGAGCATCCTCCGTATCGTGGTGACACGAGCTTTCAGCAAAGCCTTTCCACAGAAACTGCTTGCTGTCCCGGCTACAACTTTCAGCTTCCGATTAACTTGCTGGCAAAACCACGCCGAAAAAGAGCGATGCAAGGAAGATGGCACTTGGCAAGGCACAGAGAAGGGCCAGCCCTTCCCTCGGATGCTGCCTCGCGGGCGAAGACTGCGCTGTGCCCGTGGGACGAGCGGAGAAGGCGGCGGTGTCTGCCTGCAGGGCTGGGCTCCCGAGGCGGGGCACCCGCGGCTGGGCTTGGGGAGCAGAACATCGTGGGGCAGGGGAACCCCTCCGGGGACACCGCGAGGGGCGGCTGTCACACAGCGGCTGGCTTCGCCCCCAGTCCCCGTCCCTCTGCCTGTCGCTGTGCCTGTCCCGTCCCTGCGCGGGGCCGAGGGCGGTCCCGGCGGGGTGCGGGGCGCCCATAAAGCACCGCCCGGTGGGCCGGCACCGCGCACTGCCGGGCTGGGCGGCGGGGGAGCGGCACAGCGGGGCACAGCCATGAGGGAGATCGTGCACATCCAGGCGGGACAGTGCGGAAACCAGATCGGGACCAAGGTGAGCCCGGGGGGAGCCGCTGGCGGAGCCTCTGAGCGCCCGGGGGGCGCGCACGGTCATTCCGCGGGGCCGTGAGACCCCTCGGGGCTGGGCTGGGCTGTGCTGGGCTGTTCTGGGCTGTGAGACCCCTCGGGGCTGGGCTGGGCTGGGCTGGGCTGTGCTGGGCTGTGAGACCCCTCGGGGCTGTGCTGTGCTGTGCCCCCATCGCCCCCCGCCCCCGCGGAGCCTCTGCCGAGAGGCGCCCGCCGGGCACCGCGCATCGCACCGCGCCCCGTGACCATAAAAGGCTCTGGGAAGCGCCGAAACCAAGCGGGACCTTTTTAAAAAGTTATTTTTTTAAAATGATCTGTGTGTTTAAGCGGGCAGGCTGCGGCTGGGGAGCGGGGCAGGGCGGCGGCCGCTGCTCCGCGGGGTTTGAATCCCGCAGGGAGGGCGGCGGGCACGCCAGGAATCCGGCAGCTGCCGCCGGGGCAGCGCCCCGCTCCTCCGCAGGGCAGTTCCCCACCGACTGTCGCTTTTCCTCCCTCAGTTTTGGGAAGTGATAAGCGATGAGCATGGCATTGACCCAGCCGGAGGCTATGTCGGTGACTCAGCGCTGCAGCTGGAAAGGATCAATGTCTACTATAATGAATCATCTTGTAAGTGTGGGACGGGGAGGGGTGCGGGACAGGGGACTCCGTGGGAAGGGGCACAGGAATCTGGAAGACAACGGGATTTGGTAGTATTGCACATCTGGCCTCCCTCCGCGCATGCCGTTAGCCCCCTAGCTGTGCCCAGCTCCATCCACTATACACAGAAAATATTGTCTACTTTCTTACAAAATGTTAATATAATTAGGTGTTGTCTCCCCAGACAGAGAAAAGTGGCACAAGGGGCTGTCCTTTAGGGTCTGGAGGTGGAGGTTTGTTTATTTTTTAACGTTACAGCAGGCGTTTGCTCGTTTAACACAGTTTTTACCTCATCACATGCATCTTGTCGATTACCCCAAATTAAACTCTTGGTTACATGAGCCTGCATCTGTAGCACTTTGTCTCTAATCTCGTGAATGAGAGGGTTGGGCCACAGGTAATAGAGAACTGAACAGCGATTCCTTAATAGGATGCCAAAGGCACCCACATTCCCTGAGTCACTCTGGTGTTGAAAGGTGTTAACAGTGTGAAGTGGGGATCTTGAGTCCTTTGGTCTATTGAGGTGAACCTGCAAGTGAGAATGTTCATCTTTTGTCCAGCTTGGGGTAATTCATATTTACCTGAATTTGCTGGAACAATTTCAATGTGATACAGGTTGTTTATTTTGTGCTTTGTGGTAGATATGCTGACTTGTACTGTTTGCTATGTACACCAAGTAGCTCTTTCACTGGAGGAGAATCCTTCAAGCATAAAAGCATGTGAGATGTATTATTTGAACATAAACACTTTGCTCTCCCTGTCGTTCACAGAAAAGATTACCTTCTTTCATATAAAGAACATGTAAGCCATTTTTTCTAATCAGAAACTTGCTTCCCTCATATCTATTGCTAACAAAGAGCTTACAGAAGGTAATATAGTGTCTGTAGAACCCAGAAGATGTCAGCTTTATTTTTCAAGATGAATGGATGTTGTTCCTGTGGTGCTGGGTTTTTCACCACTGTGGCTTTCTGTACAGAAAGTACTTATGTATATATGAACTATATATTAGTCTAACAATATGAGACATATTTCTGTATTAAGAGCTACAGCTTGGTTGGCTTATTTCAGAGAATTAATGCTTGCTTTCTATTGTAGCCCAGAAATTTGTACCAAGAGCAGTCCTGGTGGACTTGGAGCCGGGAACCATGGATAGTGTGCGATCTGGTCCTTTTGGTCAGCTCTTTCGGCCTGATAATTTCATCTTTGGTATGTGGATGCTACTTTTTAAAAAACAAAGCTCTTTTTTTGTAAAAAACAAAGCAACTGTTTGATTAGCAAGTGGATCGTGAAAAAGCATTTAGTCTCTCTATTCTGAAGTGATCCTACTGAGAAAGCCTAATGGCTAACAATGTGATTGCAGTTATCTGCAAGTCAGTCTAAAGAGTTTGTTAACTGAAAAAGTGGGTCTTCTGTTAATCATTCCTTCAATGAGCAAACTGCTGAAAGTTTCATATGGTATTCAGATAAAGTACATTTGCTTTCCATATACATTAACTCCAGAGAAATCCTGAAGCGACTTCTTAACAACAAAATGCATGGAAATTCTGCAGAAAATGGAGGAGGGAGAGAAAACCACAAACCAACCAGATTACTCTTCACTTGAATTCACATTAAATGCTTGAGCATTGAATTGTTTTTGGGCTGTGTAATTAAACATTTTTAGCAGACCCTTACAGTATAGCAATAGTGGAAGAAGACCAACTGTAATATGGAAAATACTGTATATATGGCCAGTTACTGGGTTATTTTCCAGCATAATGAGGAACAGCCTGAGAATACGTAGAGAACTGATTTTGCAGTGTTCTTGTGGGGGTTGTTTTTGACTTCACTGTTTTACTTCGGAATTCTGCAGTACTTTCCAGCTAAGCTTAAAAATGCACATTACCCTTTCTCAGCAGCCTTGTGAAGTACAGAAGCATTATCAGTTCCTCTGCACCAAAGGAGAAACAGCATGTGGAAGTTAAGTGATCCACTTGCTGAAACAGGAAGTCTGAATGAAAGCTACCATGAGAACTCTTGTGTTCTTTTGGTTTCCAAGTCTGCACTAGCCACAACACATTTCCTCCTGACAAGGCAAGCTTAAGTTGGAACTTAGTTTGGTATATCATGTTAACATAAGAACAGGGACAGACAGAAAGTGCCAGGGACAGACAGAGGAAAGATAAACATTATTTGGGTGGTACAAAACAAACTTAAGTCTGGCTTGTTGCTGGTGAGGTGGGGAGTAAAGAAGCCATACAGGGTCCCTGTAAGTCTTTGACTTAAAACTTTTAATGCTATCCCTAGTGTTCTCCTGTAAACTCCATGGCAGTGATGTTAACAGTCTTCCAAAGGAATGCTAAGTTACAACAAGCAGAAGTAAGCTTAAGGAGAAAAGGCACAGACATAGTCACCTTTACGAAGTATGTTTCTGTATTCAGGTTTCTCCTTTCATTCCCTTTCCCCTGCATGGACCAGACAAGCCCTCTGAAATGAATTCACCTGACCTATAGAAATACCTGAACTGGCGCTTTACAGTTTGGCACACCACCAGTAAAACCAGAGCAAAATCAATTCAGAATGTCTTCAACAATAGTCCAGTTCACTGTACTCCCTTCCTGCCAAGATAACAATGAACCAGCAGCATGTGATCAACCCGTATCTGACAGAGGCCCCTGCCAGCATCAGGCACTGTCCTCCCAACCTGCTGAATAATGTAGAATGGCTGAGCGCTGAAGTAATGATCTTCTGTGTCAAAAACCAGCAAAGCATTTTGTTTTCTCTTTTCAAAATCTGGCCTGGGCCCACAAAGGATTTTGTGGCAGAAGCTGGCAGTCCTCTACTTGCTGTACCCCAGGCTGTTAGGGCTCATTCTAATGGAGATGTTTCCCACCTCTGCTCGTATACACCCGCATGTGCCTCTATCTCCATTGCATGCAACCATGGCTGTCAGGCAGTCAAAGGCAAGTTGTGCAGCAAGGCTCTTCACTAGAGGCTCCTAAGCATTAGCGTGCAAGCTACTGCTCTTCCTTGCCAGGTTTTTTCTTCTATTTTAAGCAGTAAAGAGAGGAAAGGAGTGAAAGAAGATTGCAGGAAACAGTGGCCATTTTAGGGATTAAAAAAATAAATTGACTGTTAGATAAATGGCTCCTCTGCATGTGCAGCTCAACCTGAACGTCTTTGATAACCCTGCAGTGTGCTGGAAAAAGAAAGTGATAGAAGGATCTGGGGGTGCCAAGAGTGCAGATAAGTTGTGGAGTTGCTTTGTGTAGACTTCTTTAGATCCTGGCAAACGTACAGTGAGAAATGACAGAGGCAATACGCTACAGATGGGCTGTGTACAATGCAGAGCTTCCAGACTGGCGTAACATTTGCCAAATGCCAAGTTTTGTGGACATGGGCTCATTTTCCACCTTGAGAATTTAGTCCTGATGGAACTTGATCATTTTTATGTGTTTGCCTAAGATTTTCAGAGGCTAGGTAGGTAGGTACCTGATGAGTGGAGGGCATCCAGTAGAATTTCACAGGATCATGATCAGGATTTCTAGATGTGTGGCACCTTCAGGCTGCACTGTATTGTCATGGGTAAGAAGTCTGGAGCTTTCAGAGCTTATTTTACATGTTCTGTGTGGTGGTAGTGTTGGTTTTACAGTGCTATAGAGCGAGTGGGTTTGGAAGTATACGATGATTGGGAGTAACCAGCAGGAAATCTCCAACAAAAATGTCAGAGATCCTAGGCATGAAGTGGATGAAGTGCAGTGTTGTCACAGGAATAGCCAGTAGTGGGCTGGAAGGAAGACATTTGTTTTGGTGTAGGCAGCCTTTGAAGTTCCACAAAGCAGTTTAGATGCAGAGGTTGTGCAATAGAGAGAGGTAGTATGGCAGCAGTTGTGTGGGAATCGTGGAGTTTGTGTGATGCAGAGTAAGAGTGAGGATGTTCAGTGCAGTGCAGGACCCAAAGGAGGACAGGTCTACATCTGTGTGAGTCATGCTACCTTCTAAATTTTGCAAACTTAATCTGCAAAGAAAGCAAAAGCAAGTAAAATCAGTTTCTACTGATTTTTTTCCACATGAAAATACAATTTTCACTTTTGCTAGAGTAATTGCCATTCTCCTCTTACCTTGTTTTTATTCCTGTTTCTCAGTCCTTATCTCGCTGCCCACTGAAGAAGGACAACACAATGTTTATACAAGGGGCAACTTCTAAGATAAAGTCCTAAACTCAGAATTTAGCTCTGTTGTGATCCTTCTTCATTTTGTAATGATGTCTGCTTGTTTGTGTGCATCCTGACATGCTACCCTATCTGTAGTAGGGGCTCTGCTCAAGCAGACTGCAGATGGTTACAAACATATTTAACTCTGGAAGGATATTACTATGTGCTTTGCCCAGCTGGGCAGGAAGTGCTGACCTCCCTAGGCTCAAAGAGAGAAAAATAAGGAGCCTACAGAACAATGCATTAACTAACCAAACACATCATGGGGAAACCAAACATTTATGCAGTGAAAATAGAGTGCATAATATTTAAAAAGTATCGCAGCCAGCAGTTTCCCCGGTTGATGTGTTT
>VXBX01008415.1:247061-266722 GCA_013400415.1 Scytalopus superciliaris | reverse complement strand
TATATGGTTTAGCCTTGTATGCATTGTGGTCCTTATAGACAAAGTATTTTGTGTTTACAGAATAATCATAATTGGAAATTTGAAAGCTTTCAAAACAAGGAGTCAAGCCACCTTTGCATTTATGGAAGGTAAAATGCAAAAAAACCCCAACCAACCAACCAACCAACCAAAAAACCCCACCAAAACCCCAAAAAACCCAAAGTCATAAANGACCCCTCGGGGCTGTGCTGTGCTGTGCCCCCATCGCCCCCCGCCCCCGCGGAGCCTCTGCCGAGAGGCGCCCGCCGGGCACCGCGCATCGCACCGCGCCCCGTGACCATAAAAGGCTCTGGGAAGCGCCGAAACCAAGCGGGACCTTTTTAAAAAGTTATTTTTTTAAAATGATCTGTGTGTTTAAGCGGGCAGGCTGCGGCTGGGGAGCGGGGCAGGGCGGCGGCCGCTGCTCCGCGGGGTTTGAATCCCGCAGGGAGGGCGGCGGGCACGCCAGGAATCCGGCAGCTGCCGCCGGGGCAGCGCCCCGCTCCTCCGCAGGGCAGTTCCCCACCGACTGTCGCTTTTCCTCCCTCAGTTTTGGGAAGTGATAAGCGATGAGCATGGCATTGACCCAGCCGGAGGCTATGTCGGTGACTCAGCGCTGCAGCTGGAAAGGATCAATGTCTACTATAATGAATCATCTTGTAAGTGTGGGACGGGGAGGGGTGCGGGACAGGGGACTCCGTGGGAAGGGGCACAGGAATCTGGAAGACAACGGGATTTGGTAGTATTGCACATCTGGCCTCCCTCCTCGCATGCCGTTAGCCCCCTAGCTGTGCCCAGCTCCATCCACTATACACAGAAAATATTGTCTACTTTCTTACAAAATGTTAATATAATTAGGTGTTGTCTCCCCAGACAGAGAAAAGTGGCACAAGGGGCTGTCCTTTAGGGTCTGGAGGTGGAGGTTTGTTTATTTTTTAACGTTACAGCAGGCGTTTGCTCGTTTAACACAGTTTTTACCTCATCACATGCATCTTGTCGATTACCCCAAATTAAACTCTTGGTTACATGAGCCTGCATCTGTAGCACTTTGTCTCTAATCTCGTGAATGAGAGGGTTGGGCCACAGGTAATAGAGAACTGAACAGCGATTCCTTAATAGGATGCCAAAGGCACCCACATTCCCTGAGTCACTCTGGTGTTGAAAGGTGTTAACAGTGTGAAGTGGGGATCTTGAGTCCTTTGGTCTATTGAGGTGAACCTGCAAGTGAGAATGTTCATCTTTTGTCCAGCTTGGGGTAATTCATATTTACCTGAATTTGCTGGAACAATTTCAATGTGATACAGGTTGTTTATTTTGTGCTTTGTGGTAGATATGCTGACTTGTACTGTTTGCTATGTACACCAAGTAGCTCTTTCACTGGAGGAGAATCCTTCAAGCATAAAAGCATGTGAGATGTATTATTTGAACATAAACACTTTGCTCTCCCTGTCGTTCACAGAAAAGATTACCTTCTTTCATATAAAGAACATGTAAGCCATTTTTTCTAATCAGAAACTTGCTTCCCTCATATCTATTGCTAACAAAGAGCTTACAGAAGGTAATATAGTGTCTGTAGAACCCAGAAGATGTCAGCTTTATTTTTCAAGATGAATGGATGTTGTTCCTGTGGTGCTGGGTTTTTCACCACTGTGGCTTTCTGTACAGAAAGTACTTATGTATATATGAACTATATATTAGTCTAACAATATGAGACATATTTCTGTATTAAGAGCTACAGCTTGGTTGGCTTATTTCAGAGAATTAATGCTTGCTTTCTATTGTAGCCCAGAAATTTGTACCAAGAGCAGTCCTGGTGGACTTGGAGCCGGGAACCATGGATAGTGTGCGATCTGGTCCTTTTGGTCAGCTCTTTCGGCCTGATAATTTCATCTTTGGTATGTGGATGCTACTTTTTAAAAAACAAAGCTCTTTTTTTGTAAAAAACAAAGCAACTGTTTGATTAGCAAGTGGATCGTGAAAAAGCATTTAGTCTCTCTATTCTGAAGTGATCCTACTGAGAAAGCCTAATGGCTAACAATGTGATTGCAGTTATCTGCAAGTCAGTCTAAAGAGTTTGTTAACTGAAAAAGTGGGTCTTCTGTTAATCATTCCTTCAATGAGCAAACTGCTGAAAGTTTCATATGGTATTCAGATAAAGTACATTTGCTTTCCATATACATTAACTCCAGAGAAATCCTGAAGCGACTTCTTAACAACAAAATGCATGGAAATTCTGCAGAAAATGGAGGAGGGAGAGAAAACCACAAACCAACCAGATTACTCTTCACTTGAATTCACATTAAATGCTTGAGCATTGAATTGTTTTTGGGCTGTGTAATTAAACATTTTTAGCAGACCCTTACAGTATAGCAATAGTGGAAGAAGACCAACTGTAATATGGAAAATACTGTATATATGGCCAGTTACTGGGTTATTTTCCAGCATAATGAGGAACAGCCTGAGAATACGTAGAGAACTGATTTTGCAGTGTTCTTGTGGGGGTTGTTTTTGACTTCACTGTTTTACTTCGGAATTCTGCAGTACTTTCCAGCTAAGCTTAAAAATGCACATTACCCTTTCTCAGCAGCCTTGTGAAGTACAGAAGCATTATCAGTTCCTCTGCACCAAAGGAGAAACAGCATGTGGAAGTTAAGTGATCCACTTGCTGAAACAGGAAGTCTGAATGAAAGCTACCATGAGAACTCTTGTGTTCTTTTGGTTTCCAAGTCTGCACTAGCCACAACACATTTCCTCCTGACAAGGCAAGCTTAAGTTGGAACTTAGTTTGGTATATCATGTTAACATAAGAACAGGGACAGACAGAAAGTGCCAGGGACAGACAGAGGAAAGATAAACATTATTTGGGTGGTACAAAACAAACTTAAGTCTGGCTTGTTGCTGGTGAGGTGGGGAGTAAAGAAGCCATACAGGGTCCCTGTAAGTCTTTGACTTAAAACTTTTAATGCTATCCCTAGTGTTCTCCTGTAAACTCCATGGCAGTGATGTTAACAGTCTTCCAAAGGAATGCTAAGTTACAACAAGCAGAAGTAAGCTTAAGGAGAAAAGGCACAGACATAGTCACCTTTACGAAGTATGTTTCTGTATTCAGGTTTCTCCTTTCATTCCCTTTCCCCTGCATGGACCAGACAAGCCCTCTGAAATGAATTCACCTGACCTATAGAAATACCTGAACTGGCGCTTTACAGTTTGGCACACCACCAGTAAAACCAGAGCAAAATCAATTCAGAATGTCTTCAACAATAGTCCAGTTCACTGTACTCCCTTCCTGCCAAGATAACAATGAACCAGCAGCATGTGATCAACCCGTATCTGACAGAGGCCCCTGCCAGCATCAGGCACTGTCCTCCCAACCTGCTGAATAATGTAGAATGGCTGAGCGCTGAAGTAATGATCTTCTGTGTCAAAAACCAGCAAAGCATTTTGTTTTCTCTTTTCAAAATCTGGCCTGGGCCCACAAAGGATTTTGTGGCAGAAGCTGGCAGTCCTCTACTTGCTGTACCCCAGGCTGTTAGGGCTCATTCTAATGGAGATGTTTCCCACCTCTGCTCGTATACACCCGCATGTGCCTCTATCTCCATTGCATGCAACCATGGCTGTCAGGCAGTCAAAGGCAAGTTGTGCAGCAAGGCTCTTCACTAGAGGCTCCTAAGCATTAGCGTGCAAGCTACTGCTCTTCCTTGCCAGGTTTTTTCTTCTATTTTAAGCAGTAAAGAGAGGAAAGGAGTGAAAGAAGATTGCAGGAAACAGTGGCCATTTTAGGGATTAAAAAAATAAATTGACTGTTAGATAAATGGCTCCTCTGCATGTGCAGCTCAACCTGAACGTCTTTGATAACCCTGCAGTGTGCTGGAAAAAGAAAGTGATAGAAGGATCTGGGGGTGCCAAGAGTGCAGATAAGTTGTGGAGTTGCTTTGTGTAGACTTCTTTAGATCCTGGCAAACGTACAGTGAGAAATGACAGAGGCAATACGCTACAGATGGGCTGTGTACAATGCAGAGCTTCCAGACTGGCGTAACATTTGCCAAATGCCAAGTTTTGTGGACATGGGCTCATTTTCCACCTTGAGAATTTAGTCCTGATGGAACTTGATCATTTTTATGTGTTTGCCTAAGATTTTCAGAGGCTAGGTAGGTAGGTACCTGATGAGTGGAGGGCATCCAGTAGAATTTCACAGGATCATGATCAGGATTTCTAGATGTGTGGCACCTTCAGGCTGCACTGTATTGTCATGGGTAAGAAGTCTGGAGCTTTCAGAGCTTATTTTACATGTTCTGTGTGGTGGTAGTGTTGGTTTTACAGTGCTATAGAGCGAGTGGGTTTGGAAGTATACGATGATTGGGAGTAACCAGCAGGAAATCTCCAACAAAAATGTCAGAGATCCTAGGCATGAAGTGGATGAAGTGCAGTGTTGTCACAGGAATAGCCAGTAGTGGGCTGGAAGGAAGACATTTGTTTTGGTGTAGGCAGCCTTTGAAGTTCCACAAAGCAGTTTAGATGCAGAGGTTGTGCAATAGAGAGAGGTAGTATGGCAGCAGTTGTGTGGGAATCGTGGAGTTTGTGTGATGCAGAGTAAGAGTGAGGATGTTCAGTGCAGTGCAGGACCCAAAGGAGGACAGGTCTACATCTGTGTGAGTCATGCTACCTTCTAAATTTTGCAAACTTAATCTGCAAAGAAAGCAAAAGCAAGTAAAATCAGTTTCTACTGATTTTTTTCCACATGAAAATACAATTTTCACTTTTGCTAGAGTAATTGCCATTCTCCTCTTACCTTGTTTTTATTCCTGTTTCTCAGTCCTTATCTCGCTGCCCACTGAAGAAGGACAACACAATGTTTATACAAGGGGCAACTTCTAAGATAAAGTCCTAAACTCAGAATTTAGCTCTGTTGTGATCCTTCTTCATTTTGTAATGATGTCTGCTTGTTTGTGTGCATCCTGACATGCTACCCTATCTGTAGTAGGGGCTCTGCTCAAGCAGACTGCAGATGGTTACAAACATATTTAACTCTGGAAGGATATTACTATGTGCTTTGCCCAGCTGGGCAGGAAGTGCTGACCTCCCTAGGCTCAAAGAGAGAAAAATAAGGAGCCTACAGAACAATGCATTAACTAACCAAACACATCATGGGGAAACCAAACATTTATGCAGTGAAAATAGAGTGCATAATATTTAAAAAGTATCGCAGCCAGCAGTTTCCCCGGTTGATGTGTTTGGCACCAACACCATGCACTGGGAATTGAAATGAGGCGTGGTAATAGGAAGGGAGGGGAAGGTCTTGGAGAACAACTCAGAATTAGTCAGCTCTACACTTAATTCTGAAACTTTCTGAGTACCACTCACAGAGGTACTACTAAGTGAGTTCAGAGGCACAATGTATGTATATAGTAGTCACTGTGAGGCACAGGGGTATTAAAAAACTGATCCCCTGTTTAATCCTCCTTATTATCTAAGTCATAACAAAATGGTGGCATAGCAAATGACCTGGACTGCTCATCTTAATTAAATGAGTGGTACACAAAAGGGAAATAGCCTTGTGGAAGAAAAGAAGGGGTTTATGAAATATTACTAATCCACTTTTGCAAGTTGCTTTGCATATTCTGAGGAGCTTTGAGTTTGTAGGGAAACCAGTAAAACCTAAAAGGCACTTAACTTCTGAGTTTTTGAAATAAGTTCTTCAAACTTCTGTTGATAAGTACTTTCATTCATGAAATTAAAAAAAGGGATAGTTCCTGATATAACAATTAAATAGGACTTCTGAAGCCCAGCTTTATCCTTAAATGACAATGCTGCCTCTGTGCCTCATGAGAACAGTCCAAGAACCTTTCATTTAAATATATATATATATATGTATATGGTTTAGCCTTGTATGCATTGTGGTCCTTATAGACAAAGTATTTTGTGTTTACAGAATAATCATAATTGGAAATTTGAAAGCTTTCAAAACAAGGAGTCAAGCCACCTTTGCATTTATGGAAGGTAAAATGCAAAAAAACCCCAACCAACCAACCAACCAACCAAAAAACCCCACCAAAACCCCAAAAAACCCAAAGTCATAAATGAAAATTGCCAGAGATGATATAAAAAGTTTATGTTGATACTTCCATATATTTTTGTAGGCAAAACTGAAGAGCAGTTATCTACCTGACAGATTTATAGCAGCTTTTGGTACAGATGTGAATCCATTTAGCATGCAAAATCAAACCTTACCAATAATTTTGTGTATTTTCTTTCCCTGTTGTATGTTGTTTTAGGACAAACTGGTGCAGGAAACAACTGGGCTAAAGGACATTATACAGAAGGGGCAGAGTTGGTTGACTCTGTGCTTGATGTAGTAAGAAAAGAGTGCGAACACTGTGACTGCTTGCAAGGATTTCAGCTCACTCATTCCCTGGGAGGAGGGACGGGATCTGGCATGGGAACCCTACTCATCAGCAAGATACGCGAGGAATATCCGGACAGGATAATGAATACATTTAGTGTCATGCCCTCTCCAAAGGTTTCTGATACAGTGGTGGAGCCTTACAATGCCACGCTCTCGGTGCACCAGCTGGTTGAAAATACGGATGAAACCTACTGCATTGACAATGAAGCTCTGTATGACATTTGCTTCCGCACCCTGAAGCTCACCACCCCGACGTACGGTGATTTAAACCACTTGGTGTCCGCCACCATGAGCGGGGTAACCACATCCCTGCGTTTTCCAGGCCAGCTGAACGCTGACCTCCGGAAGCTGGCAGTTAATATGGTCCCATTCCCACGCCTTCACTTCTTCATGCCGGGCTTCGCCCCTCTGACAGCCCGAGGCAGCCAACAGTACCGGGCACTCACCGTGCCAGAGCTCACCCAGCAGATGTTCGATGCCAAAAACATGATGGCAGCCTGCGACCCAAGGCACGGCCGGTACTTGACAGTGGCCACCGTCTTCCGCGGCCCCATGTCCATGAAGGAGGTCGACGAGCAGATGTTGGCCATCCAGAACAAGAACAGCAGTTACTTCGTGGAGTGGATCCCGAACAACGTGAAGGTGGCGGTGTGTGACATACCTCCCCGTGGCCTCAAGATGGCTTCCACGTTCATTGGCAACAGCACTGCTATTCAGGAGCTCTTCAAGAGGATCTCGGAGCAGTTTTCAGCCATGTTCAGGAGAAAGGCCTTCCTCCACTGGTTCACGGGAGAGGGAATGGATGAAATGGAATTTACAGAAGCAGAAAGCAACATGAATGATCTGGTTTCGGAGTATCAGCAATATCAAGAAGCAACCGCAAATGATGGAGAGGAAGCATTTGAAGATGATGAAGAAGAGATCAACGAATAAAGAAATTAGGTGTGTGAAATCTTTTTTCCCCCAGGCCAAATTCTCAAATCTGGATTTCTAATTAGGCTTGTAAATCCATATTTCTGTTAAAAAAAGAGGAAAAAAAAAAAAAAGGAGCATGAATTTCAGATGTTAGAGGTACTTTTCAGAGTGTGTTGAGATCACCAAGAACACTCAGCATTTCTGGAAATCAGGCCATTTCCATTCATGAGACAAATGTAAGGCATTCAGTTAAGGCTTTGGCCTAAGAGTGAACACAGAAATTGCTAGTTTGGGATCTCTTTTGTTCCAAACAGGTTGTTATCCCTAAAGATGTAGAAGAGAAGATGTAAAATAGGCCTGAAAATCTACAAATTAGAGCTGCAGTATTTTCATTCAATTATGGGTAAGAAAATCTTGTGGGTTTGAAGTATTCATTCTGTACCAAATGTAAAATACTGAACTGCCAGAAATAAAATTTATTCATAATAAAAAGAAGAAAAATTTTTTACATATTCTGTACAGGAACTGTTAACAGTGATGTGTGATTCCAGTCCTCTAAAATCAAAATAAAAATGAATAGTATCCTCTCAAGCAGAAGTGTTTTGGGCAGTCAGTGCTAAATAAATATCCAGTGAACTGCAGGCTAGAGGCTGGATTTGTGTGATATGACTTCACAGATTATATATAAGAAATCTATCAATTTGTTGCATGTTCTTCATGGAACCCTGGGGTTTAAAGTGACACCCCAGTATCTTGCTGGTCCCCTGTCTTTCTGGCTATCACCAGTTGCTGATGTTATTCTTATCTCTATTCCACCGGCTCCATACAGCTGACATTCAGATACTTCACAGCTCATTGGTGGGAGAGGGGACATAGGCCATGTGGCAACAGATCTCACTACTTAGGTTTATAAGTTCATCACACCTATAGATGCTGTGCATATGCTGGTACCAAGATAGGTTAAAATAACTGGACAGATTAAGGTTGAAGGACAAGAGCATTTATCCACAATATTCAAAACAGCTGGCAAGATGAAAGATTAACAACAGGTTTATCTGCTCACACTAAAGCCAAACCAGAAAGATCTGTGCCTAAGCCAGCTGACAAAGTGATTGTTGGGCATTCAGTCTTCATGCATGCTTTATGTTTCTGCTCATATCAATTAAACAGCCCTTCTCCATTACAGAGCCTCTACCAGAGAACACTCTGTCTACATGGAGTCTCTTATTTAGGTCAGTTTCTAGGCAACAAAACAAGCAAACAAAGGAGAAACGCTCTGGAAAGCCAAACTTTAAATGTTTCAGGAACTCTTTGTTTTTTCTTCTTGTCTTCAGAAGCACTTTCCAAGCAAAAGTGTTGCTCAGTACTTAAAAAGGCACTTTACAAACATAGTGTAATTTCCAAAGATCCATTGCTCCTGACAAGATGATATGTTTTGTTAGCTTGGGATTCAGGGAATAAGACAATATTTTGCAAAGTATTTGAACCAGGCAACTATTAATCACATAACCTGAAGCTGTATGCCTAATTCTGTTCTACATAGAAAAGGAACTAAACTAGATTTAATCAAGTACAAGTTTTTCACATAAAGTGACTTCAGGGGTGAGACACAGTCACTGGAACATACCAACCAAACTGGCTTTGGCATAGGGGTACAGGCAGGGATTGGAAGGGCCTGGCTGTTTGTCTTCAGAAGGGTCATAATGGACTCAGCAAATTCACATGGGCAACAATGTCTAGTGATGCCTAAAGGATTTATGAACAGCAATTGAGCACCTTTAAATACGCACTTTATAAATGTGAGATGTGCCTATGTATGAATCACAGCATGAGATAAAATTATAACACGATACGCATTAAAGAGAATTAACATGTAGTACAATACAAACAAAATCCATTGGGAATAAAGCCATTAAACTTCAAAGTTTAGTTGAGTCTGTAAATACTGAGGAGGATGCCTTACAGGCTCAGAGCCTGCCATCACACAGCTGTGGCAGAGGCCTTCCAATTAAAACACTACCATAGTTACTCATGAATGAAATAGAACTATCCATCTTAGAGCTTGTGGAACTGCATTTTGTTTTAATACAAAATTCATAACTAGGTCCAAGCCATAAATTCTGATATTGCTCTAAAAAAAAAAAAGTTCATACTTTAAAAATGCCAGGAATCTTGGTGTTCCTAAATGACTGAGTTATTCATCTGGTGAACCAGCCTGTTCCTTATTGCTTTTCACACACTTGACTCAAAGTGCATAATATAGACTGAAGCTGTGGAATTCAGACTTGACAACGTCCTCTGATCCTGCTTTGACTCACCCATTCTTTCACATGTGTTTACTTGCAACCCTTTGATGTGAATTTCTAGAATATGTGGAGGTGGGGGAGGAAAAATACTGCCCTCTTCAGAAAAATGGGACAAATCTTCCATCTGATCTCAGGGGGAAAAACCCAAGCCACCAAAAGGAACCCAGGAACCTGTAGCAGGAACATCGTGAGAGGATCAACTTGCACATAAGCGGTAAGAGAGCCACAGGAAGCACAAATGCTTCCTGTTCTTCAGTCAACCAACTCTAATCATCTGCTTTTCCTGACATACAATCAAAAATTGTTCTAGTAACAGGCTTAGTGAACAATTCCTTCAGCTGCCCTTCCTTTCAAATAACTTCCTGCTTTTTCCTTAGAAACTTCCAATTTTGAAATCTACATGCTGAGTCCCACCTAGCTTTTTTCCTCTTCTCACATTCCTCACCTGTATGTTTGTCATTTCCCCTCTAGATTTTCAACCTACTTGCTTGCACCTTTTATTTCTGTGGCCTAGCCCACGATCATTTTATCTCTTTTTTCCTGCTTTGCATCTGGCCACAAATGCCTAGGAGCAGGCTGCCAGGAAAAGCCAGACCTAGGGAGGCCCGCAAGTGCAGCTCCCAGTGCCACCCAGACACAGACACCTGTGCCAATGGTAGCATGAGGGGAAAAAATGGCAACCTACACCACTTACAGCACTCAAAAACAGGGAATGGGTGAGGTGTTGCACGGCAAGAAGGTGTGGTATCAGGACAGAAATTGGAATCTAACCTGATGGGCCAACTCCTTTGCAAAGTCACTCTGGGCAGGCTCTCACCTTAGACACGAGAGCCCTTGCACATGCCACCTTAACCAAGCCACCTGAGGCTCTTCGTTTCTCTACATCCCACAGCTACTGCTCTCCCTTCCTTCTCTTGCACTTACATCACCTTAGGAAAAGGTGGTTACCTCTTGGGAACAGAGTCAGGTTGGGAAAGAGGATCTAGACCTGCTCCTTCTCCCACCCTTGGGAGGAGCAGGGAACTCAACCACTCCCTCCGCGCTGCAGAGTTGAAGCAGCACTGCTCAATGTGCTTGCAACAAAAATTAATCCACCGTTATTGGCAGCCACAGCACAGACTAAACTTGATTTTCTTGATTTATGTTCAATGACCCAACATCTTAAATCTGTGAGTAGGAGGAGGCTAACTGTCCTCCTCTAACAAACAGGTTGGGGAAACTGCTTTTTTTTTGTTGTTGTTTTTCCATATCTATGTTTTGATTCCAAAATCCCAATGCCATCAGATTCTGCAGCTTTTGGCACAAAAAAACTGAGGTAAGGCTAAACAAGTAAGTTAACAGTCTAAAACAAAACTAAAGGAGAGCTAAGGCGGCCACTATTATGCACTTACTGATTGCAAGCTGCAACTAAACAAGAGTGGAATTTAAAAGTAGACAGCACAAACAGAGAGTAAGAGAAAACATGTCCTGCAGAGGTTGGGTAGTGCCATTAAGAGTCAGGTTAAGGCTTTTTGGGGTTTGGTGGGTGGCTGGTTGTGTTTTCTGTTGGTTTTGTTTTATTTAGCAGGGAATGAAGAAATGCAGAATTCTGACCTGTACTGTGCAAGCACAGCTAGTCCTCAGCACTGGCTACAAATTGCCTATACCAAACAAGAAGTGTTCAGCTAAACTGGGGGGGAGAATACAACAAACAAGGCATTAATACAGAATATATTTAAGATACAACACTAGAGCACACGCAGAGAAATCAGTCACTGCTCTACCATGTTTGCAAAACTGAAGTTTTATAAAACAACTTTACTATTGTAGTAACTCATCCTAAACTTTGACTCCAATAATTAAGGAAATGAAGTTTAGTTTTTTGATGCTGCTATCTTTTTCTCATTCATTCTACAACAAACTCAATAGGGATAAACAGAAGTTTAACAACTGAAAATGCCCAGTAAATACACGCTAGATTGCTATATTTGCTGTTTCCCTTGCCCCTCTTCACTGTAAAGCCAGGCAACATCTGAGATGGAAAGTTTTATCATGAAGAAGAAAATCCAAACGAATCATTTCCATAAACAATTTACTTCAAATAACTTAAGCAAAAGCTCTGACCTTTCAGACAAGTTTTTCCTTTGTCCTCTACTGCTTTTCATTATGTTGCAATATACAGATGGAATCAATCACTAGTTATCCCCTTAACCTGCCCTGTGACTTGTAGGCCTTAAAGGAGTTCTGATTCAGCAGAGAAGCTTGGTTTATTTTCCTTCCCCACTTAACCACCAACCACACTTCCCTATCTCCTACTGCCAGGGGGAGACGGGCTGTTATTTTTTTAACAGCTGAATTCTCCAACTAATGAATCCTTAGCATGCAGAAGACAAGCAGAAGCAGATTATTAAGACAACTGCATTCAACTAAGCAGAGACAAAAACCCCACAGCTTTAGGTGAAGCAAAGCAATATGAAACTGACAATCTTTGGTTTTGGCTGCTGCTTTTGGCATTTGTGAGCACAACCTTGTTACCCCAATATAATAGAGAAAGTTTTGTACTGGTCTGAATTCTATACCAAGAAACTAGCAAAAGAAGACAAGATTTGTTCAGAAAAGTACTGTTTTTATTGACTCAAACTGTATTTACACAACACATTCATATGTTCAATATTTTACAGACCTCTGTAAAAAACTGACTAGTAAAACTGCAGGAGCCAAAGTGAGTTTAATTTAAGACACTGAACCACAAATACATTTTAAGATATTTAAGCAACTGTCCAGTTTCACAGTCAACTTATATGGCAGTTCTCTGTAGTCAAACTCCTCCTAAAATCAAAATGAGATAAGGGGGAAAAGGTCAAGTAGTTTTGCAAAGCTAGTAGTTTGTAAGACCAGATTTTCACATTTAACAATGCATTTTGAATGATTCTTTTCTCTTTTTTTATTGAAACTATACAGGTATAGTTTAGATAAATAATCAAAAACCCCTTTGATTTTTGTAACCTTACAGACATTAAAAAAAAAAAAAAAGGGAGGAACCAGTGCCACAAAAGTTTGTGCATGAATCTGAACTGTTTCAAAGTTGGAGAGGCTCGGTTCTGGCATTCCACTGCAGCTCAAATCCAATCTATGCTTCTTCAGCTGGCAAATGAGATGATCGCTTTTTACCAGTGAACTGATGATCCTGCATACGCACATCAGAAGCAGAACATCCTCATCACAAGAGAACACTCTTCCCCTCGTTCATAATACAGTTTGGTTGAATAAATATTTTTTTGTTTTGACGTACAAACCAGTTGAGTTTGTTTCTCTTCCAGAGTGCAAGTCAACATCAGCACACACCTCACAGTTAAAATGGCATCCCTCCTCTGATCTGCCTAGCAACCTGTTCATCTGTTGTCTCCTCTTTTTCTTTTTCACGCTCTTTGTTCCAGTCTTTAAGGCCTTCTGGTAGTGAAGTATCCTCATCCAAACTTCCTGTACCTTCAACAAATTCTTCGTAAGTAGACTTTTCTGCAAATGGTCTTGGGCCAAGCAAGTCGAGCATGTCGCTTTTATCGAGCACTTCCTTCTCCAGTAGCCGCAGGGCAACCTGGGACAGCAACAACTTATGTCAGACACACAATCACAGAATGTGCTCAGTTGGAAGGACCCACAAGGATCATCAAGTCCAACCCCTGGCCCTGCACAGGATAGCCCCAAGAGACCCACAATGTGCATGAGAGTACCATCCCAATGCTTCCTGAATTGTCAGGCTTGGTGCTGGGACCACTGCCCTGGGGAGCCTGTCCAGTGCCCAAACCACCCTCTGAGCGAAGAAACATTTTCTAATATCCAGCCTAAACCTCCACTGTCACAACTTCAGGCCATTCCCTCGAGTCCTCTCACTGGTCACCATAGAGATCAGCGCCTGCCCCTCCTCTTCCCCTGATGAGGAAGTTGTAACTGCAATGAGGTCTTCCCTCAGTCTCCTCCAGGCTGAACAGACCAAGTGACCTCAAATACCTAAGTTGGCTGTCCTCTTTGGAAGAGTTTAAGGCAGTTTGGGACTAAATCTGGCACTGATTAATTTTGCTGGAAAAAACAGGCTGTTCAGAGTTCACCAAATATGAGACTTTTTTCCCCCATGAGCATTTAGGTAGCAAAAACAACTCTTTTTTAAAAATCTTACTTTCCAGATTTGTCAAAGCACCCTCCCTATGGACCATTGTTGCTGTTACTGTTGCTTTAGAACAGCAGCCTTTTGCTGCTGCCAGAAGGCTCTTGATACAAGACATTAAGCTATAGATGAAAACAAGCCTTTCCTTCCAATCAGCCAGGAAAGTTCAAGCGGGCTGCTGTATGTATATTCTAAAGAGCATAAAATACCAATGTGTACAATACTCTTCCAGGGCACTTTGCAACCTTCTTGGATCAGCGAGTGCACTATTCAGCACACACCATGTTCAGTCATCTTTTTTTGGGACCTACTATAACACAATTTATGGAACCCATACAAACTTGTCTTCTTGTCAATAAGTCTGTTGGATACTTAGCCTGGAAAACTACCCTTTTACTGTATCAGGCTTTCTGGCATGGAGGGAGAGAATATGCACAAGAATAATCTCAGCTGCAGTGAGGCAGATCACAAGCAGCCAAGGGACAGGAAAGAAAGAAGACAGTAAGGTAATATTTCTTAACATTCAAAAGGAATTCAGGGAAAGGAAGTCATACACATTTCCCTTGTTACAGAGCCTCTTTTAGCCTAATGAATTGGAAATCTGGTATTTTGTCTTTGTGTTTTTAAACTTCATATTTGTCTAGCACATCTACTAAACCCTTCTTTAGTAGACAGACTCTGCCCTCCAGCTTTCCAAATGAATACTGAGCACATAAGGGGGGAGGGATGTTAAATCATGTTCATGAGAAGCTCAGAGGTGTTCCAACACAAAAGGAGGTTTCTATTTACTTAAGGCTTGTGACACACTCTCAAGATTACAGCAAATGGTTTTTGAGCAAACTTCCTCATATCCTTTCATAGTCACTATTTTAAATCGAATTCAGTTCAATTCAGATTTTGGCTTACCAGCTGGAAACAAATGGCTAAAGACACAGTAATGCTCACCTTCTCCACTTCTGCCTTCTTCTCAGTAAGAAGAGTTAATGTTCTTTCATAAGCAATGTTAATTAGTGACCGCACCTCCTCATCTATCAATCTGGCAGTTGCCTCGCTGTAGGGTTTCTCTAATACCATGTCTCCTTGACGAGGGAGGTCAAAGGAAATCTGCCCTACTTTTTCATTCATACCAAACTGAACAATCTGAAGGGAAAACAAAAAAAAAAAGGAAAATCAAACAAAGGAGAGACAGTAATATTTTAGGGGGCATTGATGTAAAATATAATGAACAAAACTGAAAGAACAAAGTCATGACCTCATCCTTTCTCTAAAACCAACCATCCCCTGAAAACTCCAGTCTACCCAAGTTAATGTACCTTACTTGACTTTCACTTTTTTCTTTTTATTGATTAAATTGAAGGACACAAATACCATCATTTCAAGGTGGTTACTAGTGATATACACAGTGCTTTGCTGTTTAAACACTAAAATATTACACGAGAAACACTCCAGCCTTCATTAATCAGTAAAACTCTTTTACCAGAAATAGAAGCATTCTTCCAACTGAAAATACTTCAAAAGTTTAGTGTATTCCACTCACTCAAAGATCAGTTGACTTAAGTACTACAGTAGAGGGTCTTGAAGATTTTGTCCTACCATGTACAAAAATCATATGCTGTTTTTCATCACAATTCACTCCTCTACAAGGGTTAAAATGATTCCTATCTTGCTTGACTCATTATTGAATATTAACTTGTCCAGTTGCTAAATATGGATTTAAAACACTGCATTTTGCTCCAGCAGAGGCAGAGGCGAGTTCAAACTGCTATTTATTTATTCGCTCCATGGCTACTATCAGCAGTTCTCAGTCTAGCGAGATCAATATAGGTATGACAAAGAATACTGAGAACTCAAAGAGATCTCAGCAATTAAAACCAGGCATCTTAACCTGCTTCCTTAAGAAAAATTCTATACTCTTTTTTTTGTTAACATGAACAAAAGTCTACACTTAAAACTTGTTTTTAATTTAGAACTGAACAAAAGCCACTGAAGATCCCATAAAATTAATAGGAGATCGTTGCACATTTACTTCCACAACTGGAGCAACAAGCAGCACACAGAGACCAGGAAGTAGGTGGAATTTGGAGGTGGGGGATAAGTGTGCAGGAGAAGAGAAGCATACTCCAAAACATCTCTTGCTAACCCTGTGAGTGTCTTATGACATGTTTTGTGCTGATGCAGGAAATGTAATAATGCACCCATGTGTAGCACACAGTTACACTTAGGTGAGTCACTGTACTGATAAGATTTTTAATTACTCATCTATGTTAGTTAATACGATACAAACACCAACTGATGCCTTAATTTCCGCAGCCTTAACTGACAGCAAACAGTGCTTTATTACAAGGTTTTCTGGATTTTAAGTGTGAATCCAAACTGGGTCTTCAAACTGGGCAACTGTCAATGCAGGATGAGATGATCAAACCTGAGCACTAAATCCCATTTTAGAAGTATACAATTTTCTCATGTATTTGAATCCAATTGAATCCAACTGTGACCTATGTACCTGTGGGCAGATGTAGGACAGTAATCAAAGCTTAATGCATGGACTGCTGTTCTAAGACTGAAATAAAACACCTGAGTCATTAGTGTTTATTCATATATATTTTCTGAAACTAGGCTTTTGAAGGACACACTTGATCAAATTGCATCATATTAAAATATTACTGTTAGGTAGTAAAGAAAGCAGTACAGCAAAAAAAGGTCTCACTAAAGACCATACCTGAGCATATGCACTCTGGGTCACCTTCTTTAAGTCATCTTGGGCACCGGTTGTTATCCTTCCAAAGAAGATTTGCTCAGATACACGTCCTCCCAGAGTCATGCACATTCTGTCAAGTAGCTGCTCTTTGGTATAAAGATACTGTTCTTTGGGTAAATACTGAGCATAACCCAGTCCTTTACCACGTGGGATGATAGATACCTACAGTCAAAATTAACAGAGTGCCAGAACTAAATAGTGTCAGAAAACAAAACGCATTCTTCAGTTTGGCTTCATTTTCTATACCACAGCCTACACCATACTCACCCCTGAGGTTTATTTCAGACATTATTTCCATTTACAGTTTTGCCCCCATTGTGTTTTATCCTTAAAAGCCCTGGCTAGCTCTAAAGTGGTATAACAACTACTAGAATATCTGGAAAAGAAAGGTAAGACCACTGTCATATCTTTTCTAAAAACAGTATGGTATTTTTAAAATATTTTAATTAAAATCCACGACTTCTTGAGAGTTACATATGAGTTACAGACAAAATACAATAGCATTTCTCCATCTCTGAACTGTTGAAGGAGTTTCCGCATTTAAAATACTCTTCATTCCAGCAGCAAATTGTACAACATTAATTTTAAGCTTGAGATGAGATAAAAAACCAACCTGCACAAACTATGAATATTAAAGCAAATTTGGGAAATTGGGATGATTTTTCCTTTATGTTCAACTTGTCAAGCTGTGCATCCAAAAAAGAGCAAATTAAAATTAAAATTCAGCCTTCAAATGATAATTTTTACAGTTGTATTCCTGAAGTATGTCTGTGTAACCTGGTAAGACTAACTTAAACCACTGATCTATACCAAAAACCTCAGAGAAAATGCAGCTGTCAAGGCAGGCAGATCCTCTTCATGGGAGGATCAGGTCTCTCACTTTCCAAGGATATTTATGTTACAAACTGTTTAACAGCTAAGTCAGAAAACAGTTAAGAAAATTACAAAAAATGAACCAAAAAAGTACTCTAAAACTGACACATTTACAACCTTTTGCAAGATTATATATATATTAACATCCTGTCAATGTTAGGGGAAAAAAAACCCAGAGAAGAAAAAGATGTCATCCATGCTACTGTTAAAGAATGGTTTGAATTACTTTCCTTACCTTTAAGAGTGGGTCAGCATGTTCCAAAAACCATCCTGCAACTGCATGCCCTGCCTCGTGATATGCTACTGTCTTTTTCTCCTCTGGTTGGAGTACTTGAGTTTTCTTTTCCAAACCTTTATAAAATAAATTTGATTAATAGTTTCAGACACACCTTTCTCCTCTGAAATCCTTTACCTCGTTTCGAAAGATGGTGAGCAACACTTAAGAGGGCATGTATATGACCCACTGAAAAACTTTAAAAAAAACCACCCCAAACTTGCAAGTTCTAGAAATTTACATCTTCTAGGTCTCATTGTAACCTTGTCCTTGATTAGACTTTTGAATTTCAAACATCTAAATAAAGCATTTGCACTTTAAAAATCAATTAGTTTTCTAGACTATTTCAGGCTAGCAGCAGTTAAAAGCACCCCCAAATACAAATAGCTTTTCCTCTTGTCATTTCGAAGAAATTAGAAAAGTGTCCTGATGAAATTTCTCTTTGTAGCCCTTCCTCTACTATAGAAGTCAGCAATACAGACAGGACATTTCTTTTCTAAATCTCAGGTGTGTTCAGGAGGTAAAAAACCCCAAACCTTGAAGACTGGTGGAAAGATTCAAAGCATGGCTTTATATGTATAGAAAAGGAAGTTTCCTGTTGTATTACAATTTTTGAGAAATAATTGATGAGATTCACCTACCTCCAATAACTCTTTCAATTGCTTGCTCAAAATGCTTTTGGTTTATAGCATCTGAGAGATGCCTTGCAGCAATTAAAGCAGCTTCATTACAAACATTAGCAATATCAGCACCTAAAAGCAGAGAAGGCATGAATTACTGATAATTTTCAATAATTTTCTCTGAGTTTAGCATAAAGATAACCTTGCCTATAATGAGTTTGCCATAAATTCTCACAGTGCTTGAAAATTAAAGGTAATCTGCTCTGAAATAGCTTAATTATTTAAGAGATATTTAAATACACATACTATGGTTATAGGCTTTAGGACTCTTCTCATCAGTGGGTAGCCAGAAAACAGCTTTTTACCAGTGAAGTACTTTTGATATATCTTACCTTCCTTTTCTGTCTGCAAAAGACCATACTGAAAGTAGCATATACTTAGCTGCATGAATTTTCTACACATGAATTCAGTATAGCTCAGCTATTGGCATATCTCTAGAGGATATCCCTTCACATTACAGGTTTCAAGCCATCCACTTGTTAACACTATTTACAGCAATACTATTTCGATAACTTGGTTTAAACATCATCACTGTAGCTGCCAGAAACACTGACAGTCAGATCTCAGAAAACCAATTTTATATAGACCAGGATTAACAATGAAAAATCAACGACTGGTCAACAAAAATTTTAAATTAATTATATTACAAGCAAGTAATGAGAGTTCTCACATCCATTCCTAATTCAACACAAGGTTACAGTACATTTTCCAGGGAGCAGTTTTTACATCCAGAAAGAGAAATTACCCTGCAGAATAAGCACAAACTCCACAAAAACAGGTCTTCTCTAGCAGTTCTCAAGAATGCAACACACAAATGAAAGGACAAAGGAAGAACATGTACACCAGTGATAACAATAAGAAACCTCTCGATTGCTTTTACTGAAGACAGAAGAAAATGCCATTTCATGTCACCCTGATTGAAGCACACAAAACTTAAGACCCTCAGAAATCTCCTACTTGTTTAAACAGGCAAATACAACTTCACACTGTACCAGTAAATACAATGAAATAAAATGCCATGCAGAAGCTCAGGTGCAAGAAAATCAGAAGTAGTAAGGAAATAAAATACCTACAGCCTAAATAGTGAATGGAGAATAACAGTGGCATTGGGAGTTACTTACCAGAAAACCCAGGTGTTAGTGATGCAAGCTTTCTTGCTAGGTTATCTTTATTTAAGATACTGTCTAACTTCAAAGGTCTAAGATGAACTTTGAAAATGGATGCTCTTCCTTTTATATCTGGTGGCCCTTTAAGATAAAAGTCATATGATTTTACTTTTCATATATATATATA
>VXBX01008415.1:230303-247027 GCA_013400415.1 Scytalopus superciliaris | reverse complement strand
TATATATATACACACACACATATATATATATTCAAATTGAACATGTGCAAGGAAGTTAAGTATATAAATAGCTGAAGTGACTTCAGTGGTATTTCACAAACACAGAAGCTACGCAGATAAAACTTACCAATGTAAATCTGCCTGTCAAAGCGTCCTGGTCTCATTAGAGCAGGGTCTAAAATATCTGGCCTGTTAGTACCTGCCAAAATTACTACATTTGTAGTTGTATTAAATCCTGTTGAAGAAATGTAATAAAGAGAAAATCTATGTAAATATAATTTCCATGAAAAAAACCCCTACCCAGTAATAAAAAGACTGTCCACTTTACAGGGTCACATAAGAACTGACACTTCAAACAAATGGTCTTAAAGCTGAAAATATTTCTATTTATTACAGCATTGTCCAGCTTTTCATAACAAGCAAGAAAACAGCCTTGGGCTCTGCTTTGTGAAGTACTATATCAAATCCTGCTTTATCTTCAAAATACAATAATAGATTAACTGCTCAGGAAATTGCAGATCCAGCATGGCTAGTGGTATTTTTTTTCACAGACAGACTGTTCTCATGCAGAGCATTTTTTGGCCTATTCAACTATGACAAAGAGTTGGGAGATGCAGAATGAGGGTTCTTTTTTTTTTCTGAATGAATTTTAGTAAAACACCAGGATGCAGCAAAATGAGTCACTGTTCTTTCATTTTACAAAGCAAGGAAACAAAGACAATTTAGATTTAGGCTAGAATCCAAATCTTGGTTAACAGGTCTGAACAAGCATATTAGTTCCTTCCCATATACTTGTGATTGTAATGTAATATTAAACATTAAATACTTACCATCCATTTCTACTAAAAGCTGATTGAGTGTGTTCTCTTGTTCACTTTGTCCTCCAAAGTTGCCCCTTCCTCTCTTCCTTCCTACTGCATCTATTTCATCAATGAAGAGAATGCATGGGGCATTTTTACGAGCCAGAGCAAACAAGTCTCTAACCTGAACAGAAGAGCAGAGTATGCATGAGCTTGGTTTGTAACTGTTCAGAGCTGGGGGGTTGCTGGAGGGGAAGAAGCACATCAGTAACAGTATCCTTACAATCCAGTACAGCTGTTAATGACCCAGCCTAGGCCACCAGCCAGTTCCCAAGGCAATGATAAGTCTCATTGTAGCTGCTGCTCAACAAGAATCACTAATGTGAAGGCCCACTGGCTGACAAACGCTTTCTCAATCCATAAACTGAGAACACCAAACAACTTTAGAAGTCTTAAGAAATAACTCTCCCTGCATAGCTGAAATACATCTTCAGTGATAAAAGCATTCTAATGTCAGAGATTTAAAGCAAGATTACTTTTTTAAGCTTTCTTTTAACACACAGTATTACAAACAGAACAGGAATGCCAACCACACTGAGGAAAAAGTCTTTTCTCTAGTTAGAACTGGGTGATGCAGCTCCTACATATAGCTCCAACTTAAGGCTTACTTACAAACATTACTACTGCATTCTAACAACATGCTTTTATAAATACTGACTTTTGGCGCTCCTGTCTCTCACTTACATGGGCTAAAGAAACCTTAATTCACCTCCAAAAGTTTTTATTTGGAAGTCAAATTTCTTTCTAGAAATCTGGAAGAAATGGCCAGGACGTGAGTAAACAACTGAAACTTTTTCTTAGACTCTAAATAAGATATTACCCATCAAATTCTACTGCAATAATTTCAGCACAATGTGACTGACTTTTAGATGCAACATTGCAATGTTGCTTTGCTTGCAAACATATCAGAAGGGCTTCATTAAAACCACATCAGTGAGTCAACAGATCTACAACTGAGGAATCAAACTGGAGCAAACAGGAAACGAAAAATTACGGAAGAATTTTGACCCGATTGAGAATTATGTGTAGCTCAGAGCTTTACTACTTTATTCATTAGTGATGCAACTAGAGAAAGCTTCTCTGATGACAAACAATGTACAGCAGATTTAAAGAGATGTGAATTTTGGACAGTACACTATTACATCAAGTCACTCAGATTTTTTGAAAAAAGTACAATGAAAGAACATGATAAACCAGAAAAAGTGTCTGATGCTCAAAGTGAACTATTTTTCACTGGAAAGACATAGAAATCAAGAAACATACAACTATTTTTCAGAAGGACCAGAACTAGAAGTTTCCACAATGCACATACACTAAAAAAAAACGACCAAAAGGGCCAAGGCTGTATAAGCAGTTTTAATTCTAGCACACCCCAATTTATAAATGATCAATTTAGCATCACTAACAACTGTCTTCTTTACTAAATTAATAGGAACTGAAACTAAAATAGTCTCTTGTGTTGTTTTCCATAGGCATCAGAAATTATCAACTGTGCTGAAACCTCAGTTCACGAAGTTGTATGAAATGATTTCACTGAGTAGTAAAAGCTGATAATTACTTGCACAGATCAGTACAAAAGTAAGTCACTTTGCTCTGGGGCATTTCAGGTGTCTATTGACTACTAATGGCAATGTAGTCTGAGTATCACTATTATTTTAGTATACCTAATACTTTCCCAAATTTTTATTAAGCAAAATATTATCAGTAACTTGTTTATACCACTTAAGTTTTTAATGAGCTATTTTAAGAGAGTTAAGGCAAAAGTGCACAAAAAGTATTAGACAGATATACTTGGTCACTTAAATCATCTGATCTCCAGGAATCAGTCATTAGTTCCATGACCCTTGGACTCCTATTTCAACCAAAAACTTATTTGTGTGTTCTAGACAACTCTTTAGAGCTAAGAGTTTGAAACTACAAAGAGAATAAAGTTCTTCAAAGAAACAGAATGATTTAGAGCAGGAGAAGGCATTCCCATAGGAGTAGTTAAATGAGCTAGGTATTTCTGATCCAGCTAGTAAATTTACTTTAGAGCACAGCTTGCAGAGCTCTGTTCTGTGTTCTTAAGCTCCTGAAAAGAGGTAAAGCCTTAATGGCCTGCAACCAGATCCTGAACTGCATTTGTTCCTTTCATGAAAGGTATTTCTATGATTCTTATGTTTAGACAAGCATCTGGCATCACTTCTAAGTAATCTGCATAGAAGAAAGAACATCAGCTGTAATCAAATAGTTTGTCTCCCAAACTTGACAACATCCTTTCAACAACCAACACTGAAAGAACAGAGCAAGGCCAAAGACTTACTCGAGCTGGACCCACACCAACAAACATCTCTAAGAACTCTGAGCCGTTGACTGTGATAAATGGTACATTAGCTTCTCCAGCTGTGGCTTTAGCTAGAAGTGTTTTCCCAGTACCTGGAGGACCCGTCAGAATCGCCCCCTGCAAGAGAAATGGGTATATTTTCCTCATGGAGAAAACATAATCTTAAAACCTAAGAAATATCTTACTTAAAGATCTACGTATTACAGTGTTGAGACCACTGGCTTTTTTTCCACCACAGTCAAAATTGTGCAAGGAATCAAACTGAAGATTAATACCTCACTTAAACAAGCAAAAGGAAAAAAAAAAAAAAATGCAGCATTGCCAGGTTTAGATTTACAGGAACAGTGTTTTCTTTGACTGACATATTAAACAAGAAAAAAAGAAGTATGTCAGCATAGCCAAAAGGCAATCCTGTAACAATACATGCAAGAATGATGTTACACATGTATGTGACATATCCTTTCCGATCCATGTGAACAGATAAAGTATTCCACAAGTCTTCTGGTAGCACAGCTACACTGTTGGCACTTAATGACTATTTATTTTTTTTTCTGATTGTGACAAGAAAGAAACTGGAAAGCATTGCATATACAAACAATCCTAGTACAATTTAGAATACTGAGGACTACCAAAAGAATAAAGTCTTTATCTGCTAAGTCAACAGTCCCTTACCTTTGGAATTTTTGCTCCCAGATCCTCATATTGTTTAGGATTTTTCAGGAAGTTAACAAACTCCATTATCTCTAATTTGGCCTCCTCACAGCCAGCTACATCTTTGAATTTGACATCTATTTCATCCTTAAGAACTTTGGCAGTGGTTTCACCAACACTGAAAAGTCCACCCATTCCACGCCCTCCCCGACCTAGGCCTGCAGGACCTCTTCTTAATGTGTACAGCAAAGAGCCAATAATCAGGATTGTAGGCAGCAAACTCAGGAGAAATGACCTGTGGAGGAAAAAAAACCAAAGAAAAACACATGTATCACAAAAATCCATTACTGCATATAACACATAACCATATGCAAACAAATTCAGGACTAACACTTGATTAACTGCTAATATTTGTATTTCTACAAGGTTGTTCACACTGGGAAATAACCAAAATAAACTTGAGAACAAATTGTTATTTTGATTATTGCTTGTTTTTAAACCAAGCACATCAAGTGACATTGATGAATTTTACAGAGAAAAATTATATTATCTAATAAACAAATACCTCATTTTTTCCAAAGTAACTTCACAGGACCAGTCATGCAAGTGTATGCTACAATTTCAAGCAGAAATTTCTCTCTACAGTCCATGCTTGCCCTTCTTCCCTTAGATATTTCTCAGTTTTTTTACATTTTCTTCTTTCTACATCTCCATTTTCCTTTTCAAGCCTACAGAGTTTTTGGGGAGTTCTGGTTTGTTGGTTTTTTTTTTGGTTGGTTGGTTGGTTTGGTTTTTGTTTGTGTTTTTGTTTGTTTGTTTGTGGGTTTTGTTTGTTTTTGTTTGTTTGTTTTGTTTTGGGGCTTGTTTGGTTGGTTGGTTTTTATTATTCATTGCCCATTACACTTCACTGTCTGTCCTCTGGCTTTCCAGCACAGCTCTGTACAAGCTAAAAATCCTAACACAGTCCTCATTATCATCGTAGCTGAGCACTGATTTTGTTGTGGAAGGAACAAACAAACAGCTCACAAGAGGTTCAATCAACACTCAGCAAAAAAAAATGGGGAAAAGAAGCACAATCATAAGTGATCACTAAATTTCCAAGCTTTACTGATAATCCACATTTCTGAGCTAAAGAGGAAAAAAAATCTACATCTCTGGAGCTCTGCCACTGTGTCTGACTGACCCTTGCTCTAGTCTAGTAAGTCACTGGGAGGAAGGGCTTAAGTGAAGAAAGGAGTAATAGTAAATAAACATTTATGTAATAAGAAGCTATATTTAGAGTAAGAGAATATGGATTTCTTCATAGACAAAGTGCTGAACAGCTGCTCTTACAGCTAACACTGTAAAGCAAACCCAAGCTGATTGTTATTCTGATAATACTGCCACCTAGTGAACCATAACACACGTGTATTGCAAACCCGCTTCTGTTCTGTAAACACAACCATCTTTTTATCAGTGACTTTTTTAAAGCAACTTCTTACCCATCACTCTCTGTTGAGTAGACTACAGGCAATCTGTTCTCCACTTCTATTCCCAGATCTTGCTGCACAGTTTCAAGATTCCGTTCAAAAGTGTCCACACTACCAATATTAAACCAGACATACTGCGAGACAAAAAAAGCAGAGATCACCACAAACTGCCCTACCTTATTCCACCTTCATTACAAACCAACTTTGAACACATACACAAGAAATTATCAGACCAGATTCAGACCAAGTTTAAGGTGGCTTGTCAAGTGTGTAACTGATGTAAGAGGCACATAATAAATCTAAAGCCTACCAACCTGAATACACTGCTTATCATTACAGAAATCATAACACCTGATAGGTTTGGGGCACTTTAAACAGGGGAAATCCCAGCACTCTCTCCAAAATAAACAGAAGGGAGTAATAATGAGACCTTTACAAGGGAGCTATACAGTCAGAATAACACAGAACACTGAACCTGGAAACACAGCAGTCATATAACTTACTGCTTCACCTGAGGTTCTCAGCCCTTCTGATTAAGAAAGGCAATTTGCTAATTTTGGAGTCTATATTAGCTTTAAAGTAAGCTGTCTTCACGAAAACCAACATGAAATTTATCATACACCAGAAAAAAACCATCCAAACATTACTGTCAAACAGTGTTGTTTGGTTTTTCAAGAAATCTTCCCTTTAGCACCATGACCTGCCTGATTTGCCCCTACTTACCCTAATATTGAAAAAAGAAAAACCAGAGTAGTTCTGGGTATTAACTGATTGAGAAACTAAGGCAACTGGTTGTATGTGGGCTAAAGAGTAGGCTTATTAATAAGCCACACTGAAACCCACTGATTAAGTAACCGCTGAAGACTTCACTTTATCCTGGAGAGACTTGTAGACCTTATTTCAGGAAGTCAGCTAAGAAACATCCACCACCTAGATAACCTGACAAAACTTCTCTGATGCTTCTTCCAAATTTTCCATTGTCTATCAGATCGTTATTTCTTTATTTACTTATTTATTTACTTTTAATAGGTCCCTGTCACTGGGTATTATTCTTTGGAGAATTTTTGCCTGCATTAGTTTAGCCCTCACTAGGAAAAGTGTTACTAGACAAGCACTTCCCTGAAATAAGTACTTTGAAGACAAAATTAACCATTTCTCTTTGTTTTCTCAAATAACTGGTTAAAAACAGTCTGGAAAAGAACCAAAAGCATATACAGTTAAGTCCAGGATTTTCTTGTTGTTGTGGCTAGCCGTCGCGAACGACGATGCTTTTTATGCCTGCGCGAATGGATTTATTACGTGGAGCTCAGCGTGCGCGGAACTGGCCCCACCCCCTTTAGCCCTGGGACACTCTAAGCCTTGGCCGGGGCAAGCCCGGACGAAGTTGGCAGAGCGAGACCCGCAGGACTCGAACCGGCGTCCTTCCGAGAAGGAGCACGGATCCAGGGGCGGCAGCTTTACCCACTCGGCCACAGCCGCCGAGGATTTTCTTGAGAAGATAGAAAACAGCAGCTAAAAATACAGAATCTTCAGCAATTTCTCACTCTTCCTGTTTACATGTCTGTATTAGGACAATGGTGCTGGAAAGGAACTAGTTGCCATAGTTTTAAGGCATCTATGGCAAAACAACTGGTACAGTAAAGTGAAAAACTCACAATGTAGGATAATGTAACAATAAGGGAGAAAACGTATTTTAGATTAAGGTATTATTCATGCTCCAGACCAAGTTTTCTGCATCAAACTCTACCTAAAAAGATTGCTTTGCTGTTTCTAATGTCTCATGCCTACGTACTAAAAGCGTTTACCCATTCATGAGGAGACTTTCCAGGAACAAAGATGACTCTAACAAAGCGCTTGTTCACCACTTCAAGTCTGTCCACCTACAGGAGAAAAAACCAAAAATGTGTGAAGGGCACACAGTCACTGCACTTCATCACACTAAGAGCTACAGGTATCACAAGCAAATCTTTCTGTTTTCCAGTAAAGAGAATAAAATCAATCTTGTACATCAGGATGGTTCTACGACCTACAGTTTGCCATTGGGAATCATGTATGTAATTAGAAAGAAAGGAATACTGGCATGTTAGAACTTTGAAAGATTGACCTCATACCCTTTTTTCAAGGAAAAAACCCAATGCATGTCTCAGCAAAAATCACAGTTACAGTGAAACAATTGAACAATACTTAACTATTTCAGTGTTCAAACACCAAAAGCAAGAAATTATATGACTCCAAACTCTTACAGCAGCTTCCAAAATAGCCCAAACTGAACAGAATCAGGAAAAGCTTAACTTCACTCTTTCAGTTGTTTTCCCCAATACAAAAGACCTCCTGTGCTACCATACTAAACACAGTAACATCAGTTAGATAAAGATGTATTTAGCTGAAGTAACAGACACTATACAAACTAAACCCAAAATCTGACCTGCAGGTTTGCAGATATATACTATTAAGCTCTTTTTTAGAAGTCTCCTCAAGTGGTTAGATTCTTGAATTTGACAGGGTCTCTTCAGAAGAGAACTAAATATTTTACCACTTTTTCTTCCTCTTTCCGTAAAATAACTGGCTTCAGCATCTTTAAAGCATTTAAAGCTAGAAATGGTTCTATAAGTCAGGCCTGAATTTCACACAGGTTAGTAAGGTTGCTCCCTGAACTCATTACATGTGGCCATTTCTGGTAGAACTGAAGCAAAACATGAGCTAAGAAGCTGCTCTACATAGAACTAACCTGACTTCAACGCAACACTACCTGAACATCTTTGTTTAGAAAAGGCACATAACTCTCAGTAGTGTGGTCTTCTCCCCACCACTATGGCAATCAACAGCATTTGACAGCAGCATATTTAGTTTATCTGAACATCTTACAAAAACACAAGAAACTCAGTTTTGTGCAACAGCCTACTTTCACAATGCTTTTCTGCAACAAGTCTTCAGGCCTTGTTCACTTCAACAGCTGAACTGATCTTTTCACCAAGTCTTACTGCTTCAAAACAAATATAATCAACAAGGTTTTTTTCATAAGATATACACATAATCACCATTTAAGAACAAGACTGACTGTAAGACAGTCTAGGCAGAAGGGGAGAAGCACACAGAGCAGCTCTGCCTAGCTCAGTAAGATGAAGAAAGGTAAGAAACACTATTTTTAGCAGTTTACCAGTTAATGAGTGGTAGGAAGCAGGCTGTTAACAGAAAATCCCAGGTCTGAAACCTAGAGGAAGGAGGAAGAAAGCCAATGCTTTGCTAACCTGTAGTCAAAGCTACAAGCAGGGAGGGAATAAAGCAAAGAACTAGTGGCTCCTGAAGTGGAAAAAGACTGTAAGACATGACCTCCTGAGCTTCAGGGCATCACCAACCTATTACTCCAAGTATGGAAAGCTGCCAAGTTCTACAGAGAGATAGGACACCAATGATAAAATTGATTACTCCAGTAGTGGCTCCAGGTAAGAAGAAATACAAGAGGAGAAAACAAAGAGAGGAGGCTATTTTACAACATAGTTAGACTAATTTACTGTCCTTGAAGAGATTCTTCCATTCCTCACTCTCACCTTCCTGTTCACACCACTGCTTCTCAGATTCCCTGAGGAACTGATTTCAGGCATGAAACAAGCAGAAAACCTTTTCTTTCAGAGTGATGGGCTCATGGGAGTGCTTAAGGTTAAGAATAAGTTTCTTCCAAAGGCAGCTGGGCATGTCTGCATAAGCCACTAGGTCAGCTTACATACAAAATAAAACTATAAAACCATAAACCAGTACCCTGGCAGAGTGTGGCTACACTGCCCCTTCAAACCAGCATGAGCTACCCAACCAAGAAATTTTGTCCTGAGATGCTATTCCCTCTCCTCTCTTGAAACGACACAAATCTTCACACATCCATACAGAACATCAGATCAAGGAACTGACTAAAATAAAAGGTAATCCCTTTTTCCCCATTTACTCTTGAGCCAATTCTCACTCCACAGACACATGAACACAAGCGTAAGTGGGAAGGCAGAAATTAGCATCTTCAGCAGACTGATTTTTCATATTGATTCCCCTCAGTACTCACCACTCCTTTAGAAAGGTAGTTATTGACAAAGTCTTTCCAGGTGATTTCTCTCCCAGGGACCCTGAAGAAGAAGTAGTATACAACCATTGTCCAAAAAAAAGAACTTCCCACTACATACATCCGAAACTCCCTGACGTCCCATGGAATGTCACCCTAGGAAATGGAGAGGAAAAAGAAGCTTTAGAGTCTGTAATACAGTAACCATGTAACAAACAGGTTCCAGTATATCTTTCTGGCTTCTATTCCCTGCCCTCTAGATTGCCACAGAGAATGTCAAAGGTCTGTTTTGCTGTATGAGCACACTTCAGTAGCTTCAGATACAACTGAGGAATTACAGCTCTAGTAGAAAATTTAAGTGTTTTACAAATAGTTACTGAACAGTTTTGATCTGTGAATTTTGGAAAAAAATTTGCCATTCAGCACAGGACCTTTCTGGCTCCATTCTAATACAATTATCCTTGCCCTCCAGGACTACAGGCAATACTGACAGAAAATAAGGGAAAAAATCTAACAGGAAAAATCCCAGAAGGAGGAAAAATACTATGTGCACCAAATAAAATCAGAAAAATATTTTTTATATCCCTGTACTGCCAGATTCTATCATCTTTGTGCTACAGGTAATGGCAATAAATTTCAAAAAGCAACTCATATATATTCCATTAAGATCTGAACAGGTAAGAGTAAACTACATTAAACTAGCATTGTGTGGTCAGAAAGTTTTACAAACTGACATTCTGAAACAAAACACAAAGCCTGCCTTTAAATGTCTGAGGCTCCATTATAAGAATACTGGCTACTAGCAACCACGTTCACATAGCTTAAAATGCCATTACCATTCCTAAAGCAGAGGTAAATGCCTCTGGAATTATACACAAAACTGTTACTGGTGAAAGGCACTGAGTGGGGAGCCACCTAGAGCCAGATGCCATGAAATGCTAGGTACAGGAGGCTTAAGGAAGATTTAGGCAATCAGATTATGGCCTCAAAAAGCAAAAAACATGCAAGGTTATTTCAAGGAGATAAGACAGTAACATAAAGAAAGATATTTTAAAGTCAAAACCTTCTGTAATCTGGTCCACCAGTTAGTTTCTTCTTTCTTGCCACCTTTTTTTCCACCACTGCCACCTCCTCCACTACTAGTCCCACTAGGCTGTCGGGGACTAGCTTGCTTTGCTTCTAACAACAAAAAAACAAACCACAAACATAAAAAAACCACCCTAAAAACTTTACATTTTATATCAATCTCACACTATTTTTTTAGTTTTAAAATTCAGAAGTTGTTCTGAAAAATGTACTATCTGCAATGCTACAATTAGATTATGTGAGAAACAACATATTTCATAGAAAGCAAATATATGGTCCATCAAGTGGCAGACAAACAGCTATGTCATACAGTTAGGAGGAGAAGAGAGGGCTATGAACTGATGACACTTGGACACCAAGCACTGAAGAGCTATTCTAGATCCTCACCCAAAGTGTCAATTCTGGCTATTCCATACAACAAAATCAGTGTTTTAGCTGGCTCAGGAAAAGCTGAGAGCTACACACACAGAGAATTTCTGAATGCGTGGTTATTGTCAACTAATAGGGAATAGTAAAACAAAAATTTAAGGACAGTATTCCAACTGAAGCATAAGAGAAAATAAACACTATTCCAGAAGATAGATATTTATTTTGCTTTCCTATCATGTATAATAAAAACATATAAATTTGCACATTTAATCTGGTACAGAAACATCTTCCCTGAAAAATAAAGAAAAAAGTTAAACCCAACCCACAATTGTTATGCCAAAATCTAATTTAATGAATACACATTCCACAAAGAACTGAAGTCAAGCAGCTTTTTGTACCTTTTGTTTCTGCAGGTGCATCTTTAGTTCCATTACTTTTCTTCCCATTGGGAAAATATTTTTCAAATCCTATTAAGAAAGAGTTAAGGAGCTCATTTTTTTTTTTTTTACTTCACAGTTCTCTCATCACACTTCAGTAGTCACAACTTGAATGCGTACAACAGCAAAGAAGCAAGCAACATACAGACTGCAAAAACAGCTTTGTTCCTGTCTTTTTGTTGACAAAGCTCTACCAGGTCTCCCTAAAGAAATCTACTAATGTTGACATGAAAATATCAAATGTATTTAATAACCTGAAGTAAAGCTACCCTTTTAACCAGAGACAGAGAAGTTTAGTTCAACAGAAAACTGCATTGCATAGCATGAAGTTAAGCAAACCAGTTATTCTTTAATAGCTCCTAAAAATCCCATAAATCAATGTTCCATCTCAAGATTAACGGCTGGTTTAGTAGAAGAACTTACTTCCCCACAGACAATAAACCTGAATAGCACACGAGTGCAGTCCTCAGCAAGGAATGCAGTCTGCTTCGTTTCACTGATCAAAGTATAATCACCTTTGGGAGGTTGAGAGAAAAGCCTTCTGCAAGCAGCGATTACACTTGCCAAGACAGTACTTCTGTCACCAGTGACTCCAGGGGTAACTTCTTCACAGAGCTGAAAGATGAGAAAGATACATAAAGCAACAAGAAGGTGCCACAAAAAAATCTTCACGCTTTCTAGTCGTCATTAACTGCAGCTAGTCAGAGAGTATTTCACAACTGGAACTTTACAGCAGACTTCACTGTAACTGTTGTGGGCCAGAGCGTAAGACAGCAAGGGAAAAAGAAAAGTTAATCAAATGAGTAATTTCTACAGCAAGGATATTTTTATTCTCATTGTTAAGAACAGAGTTTCATCTTACATACAAACAAAACCTTCTTTATTATAAGAGAAAAATCAAGCAGGATGATTAAATACACATTGATTCTATGGGAAATATGGGAAGTGACACTTAAGAGCAGCACTAACTGACTGTACAATCATGATCCACACAGTACTGAATTGTGTTTTGTTAAAGAAATGCAGGTTTTTTTCAAATAGTTAAGAACTTTTAACTTCTGAATATGAAAGCTCTGCTTGAATCCAAAAGAGACTGATGAGGCAGACTGCTAAAAAAATCCAGCTAAAAAACCAACACAGAGGAAGCCCTATGTAGGTAAACATCCAGTTACAAAAACACAACGAAACCAAGTCTATTGCACCTTGTTCTAAGGTTAATTGTTTATTGTTATTCATCATTTAAGTGTGATGAGAGAAATTTAAATAAACTTACTAATTCCTAATAAATTTTTGGTATCGTAACTGAATATGTAAAAACAGAGTAAACTGCGATTTTATTAAAGAGAAATCATACCCGATTTCTTCAAGAAGGACATATTTTAGATAAAATACCAACTTGTCCCCTTCATAAGCTTTCCCAGCACTTCTAAGAAACAAAACATTACTCATACCAAGATTTCCTCAAGACTTTCTTTCTGCCTCCATTCCCTTCTGCCCCATAAAGGCACTCAGTCTCCTTCTGTTCTTTTTGATTAGAAGCTATTATTTACCTTAAGAGCCAGAGAAAAACTAAAACGCTAAAACCAAAAAACACCAGCAGGTCCTAAGAAAACATGACCCAATGTATCCTTGCAAGACAGCAAACATCCACCTAAGACTAACACCTCTAGGACTACATCTGTGAAGGAAAGCATGTTAAAGTCAATGTACCATGGTTCTAAACAAAACTTACTTTGGCATATTAAAGAAACTTGTAAAATACTAGATTGTATGATAAAACTGCCCTAGGAATACAGACTGAATGTTAACTCTCCTCAAGTCCTCTGTCTGGGAGCTTTTCTCTTCACCCCTTAGTAAATGATGAAATACATTAGACCTATTTCAAGCAGCCACGTAGTTCCACCTGCTGGAACCAAGAGGAATACCAAAACGTTCTTACTGCTTGCTTTTGCTGTAAACTGAGCCAAGAATTCTTGGGCTGCTTGATCAAGCCATTAATTTTGTGCCACTGTATGTCTCTGAATAAAATCTGATACTGAAAATCCAACAGGATATTTTACTGGTCATGAAAAGCACGTGCAGTGCAGATAGTCTGGAGAGCAACTCGTGTAGAGAAAGGCTATAAGGTCCAAGACACCGTGACCTCCAACACAGGCAACTGCATCTGTGCTTGTAGAAGAGGCTTGAGGACAATCGTATGCATTCACATGGGCAATAAAACAAAGAGCTTGCCACAGCCCATCTGTAGTTCAAATACAGACAGGCAGTGAATGTTGCAGCAACTGATGAAACCCCAAGAAACATCCAGTAATACTGACTTTTCTTCTATGTCAGTGGTCTGCTACAATACCCAAAAACTAGGTAGTTAATTCTTCCGCAAACTCAAAAGTACCTTTTATTTGTAAGGAGACAGGAATATTCAGAAACCTTTACTGCAGCTAAAATAAAGAAACTGCTCATGTTTAAAAGGAAAATTTAACTAACCCAAACCAAACTGCCTGGCTCAGCTAGACCAGCATGGGTTTAGTACAGCATTAAGTTATATTTCAGTGAAGGAGAGAGAAGGGTAAACAGATGGAGCTTTGGGGAAGACCTGAATAACGGGACTGGCTTTTTCGTTGTTGGATTGTCTCTACAGATCCTAAATTCCATGAATAAATGCACAAACACCTGTCAAGTTAATATGCAGAAAGCTGAGTGCTTTAAAGTTGTTTTGTGAGAAAAGGGAACAACTGACTTCATGGTGTATTCAGTAAGTCACCTGATTGCCTCGGGAAGACACGTCTGAGAGGGGACCTCATTAATGACTGTAAGTGTCTGAGGGGAGGGTGCCAAGAGGATGGAGCCAGGCCCTCCTCGGTGGTGCCAGGCTACAGGACAGGAGGCAGTGGGCAGAAACTGATGCACAGGAAGTCCCACCCAAACATGAGTAAGAACTTCTTTACTGTGCGAGTCACCAAGCACTGGAACAAAGCCCAGGGAGGCTGCGGAGTCTCCATCACAGGGGATACTCAAGAACTCTCTAAATCATCATCATGAAAACTGATCATATTTATCCTGATACAAGGCCTGTCCCTGGGTTGTCTGGCAATGGGAATGCCACAGCAAGCCTGGCTGATACAGGAACACTCACTGCCTAAACAGCAAAGGGAAAGCAAACAAAGCACATTTTGACTGCTGTCTGCTGGGAAACTCAGTCAGAGGTAAAAACTGTCACAGCATATAAAGCAAAAAACAAACAAACAAACAAACAAAACCAAAAACAAAAACCCAAAGGAAAAAAAAAAAGGAAAAACCCCAAAGCAAAAAAAAAAAAAAAAAAAAAAAAAAACCCAAAAAAAAAAAAAAAAAAAAAAAACCAAAAAAAAAAAAAAAAAAAAAAAAACAAACCCAAAACACCCAAACTATTTTTTCCTTTCAGCCAAATCTTGTGACACCCTCCTAAAAACCAGTACTTTTTTAACATAAATTCTAAATAAGCAAAGTACACAGAAGTCAGTTTTACAGTTAAAATAACCCATAAAATGTTACCACACCAGAGGGTAACAAACCCAAAATCACAAGCAGAACTACAAGTCTACAAACCTTTGTAAGCACAATCCATTTTTAAAAAACTGATGTTACACAAGGCAAGACCAGAAAATCCACTTGCTTAGCTATGCAAGCACAAGGCAAAGAATCTCTTAATTCTAAAAAATTACAAGTTTACAGTTTTATCTATTATCTAGTGGCCACTAAAATGTAACATAAGAGCATATTGGTGGGGGGGTTCGGACAGACAGGACAAAAAGTTGGTAAAGAAACTTAACTGACATTACTTTTTATAAGGGCAGATAATGATAGGACAAGGGGGAATGTTTTAAACTAAGAGCAGAGATTTAGATTAGAGATAGGAAGAAATTCTTTACTCAGAGGGTGTTGAAGCACTGAAACAGGTTGCCCAGGGAACTTGTGAATGCCCCATTCCTGGAACTGTTCAAGGTCAGGTTGGATGGGGCTTTGAGCAACCTGGTCTAGTGAGTGCCACCCCTGCCCATGGCAAAGGAATTGAGACTAGATGATCTTTAAGGTCCCCTCCAACCCAAGCCTTTCTAAGATCTTATGTTCCAAGTTACTCACTTTTTTTACACAAAGATCAATTTTAAAAAGTAATGGCTTTTATGAAAATGAAGTTCCTTGTTTTGCTGCCGACACACAGACAGATGCTAGAATGAATAAAAGGCCCCTAAGTTCCATTGCAAATAAGAACTCACTAAATTTTATTGAAAGAAACAAAGATTAGCTTCCTGAGAGACATGCAGCACTGCTGACAGTGTTTCACTGTTGTAGTGATGTTCAGCTCTGACCAAACAAAAACACACATTCAACACTAAAACCAAACCACATATTCATACTGAGGACTAAGTTATAACATCCTTCTGTGCAGTCATCTCACAAATATCACTACCCAGTGATAACCTTCATACCTACAGAGGTCTGATTGTTCACCACTCTATGCTATGGGAACACCAGGCAACCCTCCCAAGATACCATTGAAAGATGCAGGAGTTAAGCATCTCCCTTCTCCCAAGCAGCAGCGTAGGCTTGTCACTGCTCCAATGTTAGGACTGACAACAAGGGCAATACACGTCTTGTAATAGCTGCCAGTAAAGGCCTTTTCATTAAGAACGAACACCAAGCTGTCACGATTTATCAGTTAATCCCAGAGTAGCAGGTTCAGACCCACAGGGCCTGCAATCCCGGGATGCAAACAACCAGCCACTAGCCTCCTCTTTTCCAGCAGTGATAACCCAAACAAACTGCTCAGAGTCATTAACCTTTAACATCTCAGTCTCTCACACAGGCACAAACCCACACAACATGAACTGTCACCCTGAGAAAACAGTGGAGGAACTGCTGAGTTAGGTTCCCACAGCCCTTGCGAACTGGGAACCCTCCCCTGTGAAGACAGGCTGCGGAAGCTGGGGCGGTTCCACCTGGAGAAGAGCAGGCTGCATGGAGCTCTCACGGCGACCTTCTGAAGGGGGCCTACAGGGCAGCCAGAGAGGGACTCTTCATCAGGAACTGAAGTGACAGAACAAGGAATAAGGGGTACGAACGGAAAGAGGGGACATTTAGGTTATATATACTCGAACAGGTTTCCCAGCAAAGCTGTGAATGCTCCAGGCCTGGCAGTGTGCAAGGCCAGCTCGGGGTAGGGCTCTGAGCCACCTGCTCTAGTGGGGGGATGGAAAGAGATGATCCTTACGGTCCCTTCCAGCTCCTGACATGCTCTGACCCTCTGGATACCGGCAGGGGGTCGCGGGCACCCCCGGGTTTCCCCGCACAGCCCCGCTGCCGGCCCGGCTCACGCCCACCCTCCCCAGGCCCTCTGTCCCCGCCGCCCCCGGGGCCGGTAGCGAGCAGGCCGCCGAGCCGGGGGAGGCCGCGGGGCGCAGCCAGCAGCCCGCAGCCGCGCCGCCCCCTCGGCCCCGCGCTCACCTG
>VXBX01008415.1:93884-230241 GCA_013400415.1 Scytalopus superciliaris | reverse complement strand
TCCCAGTGTCCCAGCACCGGGACCGTGTAGGATGGCGCTTTATGTCGGCTTAAGACGCTGTCCTCCCGTCCTGTCGCTGGTTGCCTGGGAGAGGAGACCACAAGCTCTCTCCAGGGCGTTGCAGAGAGGGATAAGGTCACTGCTGAGACTCCTCTCCAGGCTAAACACCCCCAGCTCCCTCAGCCGCTCCTCACAGAACTTGAATCAGAATCTTCACCAGCTTCGTTGTGCTTCTCTCGACCCGCTTCAGCACTTTAATGTCCTCCCTGCACTGAGGGGTGCAGAACTGGACCGTGTTTGAGGTGTAGCCTCCCCAGTGCAGAGCACAGGGGGACAGTCACTGACCTTGCCTTGATGGTCACACTGTTCATCACACTATTCTTTATGAAACTGGCCTTCTTGGCCACCCAGGCACTGCTACAGACCAGCTGCTGTCAAACCAGCATCCCCAGGTCCTTTTCCACTGGGCCACTTCCCAGCCATTCTGCCCCCAGGGACTGTGCTGCTCTAGGGGGTTATTGTGGCCAAAGTGCCAGACCCAGCACTGGGCCTTGTTGGACCTCATGCTGTTGGCCTCGGCCCATCTATCCTGCTTGTCCAGATCCCTTTGCTGGGTCAAGGGCACGGGTGATATGTCAGGGCACAGCCAGGTCCAGTGCAGCCTGGCCCGGCTGGCACCACTGAGAGGGACAGGTTCCTCTGCTGCCAGGGCCAGTTTATCCTGCAAGTAACATCCTACAAAGCCAGGGGATGGGAAACAAAAAAACTGGTCTCCTGTTTTCCCCCCGCTCTGTAGGGCATTTCATATTGACGTGTTCACTGTAGAATTACTCCGTGCAAAGTCCTCCAGGTGAACTCGTGTCTGGCGTCATCACTGTGAAGGAAACATCCCAGCCTGCCCACCCACGAGGCTCTGGGCAGCCTCACCGCCAATGCCACTGTCGCTGCTGGGACCCAAGCGCGTTCACAGTGAGAGGCTCCAGTGAGCCCACGGCTGCCCCTCTGGACTCCCCACGCATCCCACTCACACACACACAGACCAGGTGTCCTTGCTGGTCCCACCCCAGGTTTCCCACAGCAGAGTCTCAGACGTCTAGTTCCAATAAAGCAATTTATTCACGACACAGTAACAACAGCCTGAGCTGGTGCCTCTGAGGAGGGACCCCCAACAAAGGAACCCCTGGGCTTGTATTCCCTCACAGCCCAAGACCCGCATGTCTCCCCCTTCCTCCTGCTGTGTCTCCCAGTGTCCATTCACCTTCGTGCCCTTTATTTGCAAAGGTTTGGCAATTCACGGTCATCCGCTCCAGCCTCCCTGCTCAAGCGGGATCATCCCACAGCACATTGCCCAGGATCGTGTTCAGATGGTTCTTGAGTATCTCCAGCGAGGGAGACCCCACAGCCTCCCCGGGCTCTGTTCCAGTGCTGGGTGACTCACCCCGTAAAGAAGCTCTTCCTGCTGTTCAGGTGGAACTTCCCGTGCACCAGTTTCTGCACATTTCCTCTCACCCTGTAGCCCGGCACCGACTGAGGAGAGCGCGGCTCCATCCTCTTGGCGCCCTGCCCTCAGATACCACGGACATCGACGAGGTCCCTCCTCAGCCATCACCAGGGGAACAGGGCCAGCTCCCTCAGCCCTTCCTTATCAGAGAGATGCCCCAGTCCCTTAACCATGTGTGTGGCTCTGCACAGGAGCTCTGTGCGGGTTTGTGTGTGAGGGGCGGGGGGGATCAGTCAAGTCAGCGGCAACTGTGTCAGGAGAGGTTTAGGCTGGGCATTAGGAAAAGGCTCTTCCCCCCTTCCCCGAGGGTGGCTGGGCAGTGGGACAAGCTCCCCAGGGCAGCGGTCGCAGCAGCAGGGCTGGCAGAGCTCAGAAGCGCTGGGGCACTGCCCTGCGGCACACGGTGTGCCTGCGGGCCGGGCTGGGCAGGCTCTGGGGTTTCTGTGCCCCCTCCGGGTCTCTCCCAGCTCAGCTCACCCCCCTCCTCCCTCAGCCGGCCCGGCCCGGCCCGCGCATGCGCAGCGCATCCCCCGAGCCGCCGGGGCGGGGCGGTGACGCGGGAGGTGCCGGTGCCTGCCTGCCTGCCTGTCTGCCTGTCTGTCAGTCCCTCTGTCCGTCCGACCGGCCGGCGCTCTCCGCCCGCCATCCCGCCTGACCCGGCCCTTCCCTTCCCTTCCCGCCCGGCGCTGGGGGCACCCCGGGAGCGGCCATGAAGATCTGGAGCTCGGAGCACGTGTTCGGGTGAGGGGCCGCGGCGCGGCCGGGGCGGGGGGCAGGGGAGGCCGCGGGCGGGCCCGGCGGGGCCCCGGGCTCTCCCCCGCCTCGGGAATAGCATTGCAACAGGGCAGAGCGGCAGAGCTGGCCCGGCAGCGTGGTGACTCCATAAAGGGGTGGGTGCTCAAGGAAGATGGCTCTCAGACTGTAGAAATAAGCGATGCCAAGGCACTGACGTAGCCGGTGACACATTCCGAGAGGTGCTCCTCACCTGAGCCGCCGGGAGCTCCCGCCGGGTGCCCAGCCCTCGGCAAGCTGCCCTCCCGTCAGTGCCTCCCCGCACTGCACTGGCCCGGGCCGGCCCGTTCCGCCCTGGGGTAAGGAGGGAACAACCCGGGACAGCGCCAGCAGGTGTGTAACCAGCCGTGAGGGGAGCTGAGGTGGAGGAGGCAGTGCCGGTGCAGCTCCTGGAGTGCCAACACCGCTCATCCCTCTGCCACGGCTGACTCAAAACTCTTGGAAGCCCCAAGAGCACCGGGGGTGATAGTTATTAGGGTATCTACAAAATATCCCAGATGTGCCGGTTTAAACTTCTGTAATTGCATCAGCACGACTGAATTCGCAGCGCTGGTGTAGGTGTTCAGGGCACAGCTTCAGCACCGGGCTGGTGGAACTGAACTGTAGCTTCTGACATGGAAACTGAAGGCTGGTCGTGCATGGCACAGCTTCTGAGTTTGAGATGGGTGTCTGTCACCTAGGGAACACCAAAGCTATTTTTATTTGACATTTTGTCGTCAAGATCTGTATTAGAACACCCCCATCTCGTGGTGTAAGGTGTGCAGGTGTAGGTAGTTCAGTTGAATGGTTAATGAAATATTGTTGTGCCTTGTCACATTTCTGACTCAATCCCTCAGGGACACTTGACATTTTCAGTTTGTGATCTTCTGTTGCTGGAGATGAACAGTCACTGAAGATAACAAGGAACAATCCTTCAGCTCTCTTTGTGCTGTAGGAATGGAAGGCTCTTATTTTTCCTGCTTGCACCAATAAAGCTTTTTAACGCTTTTCTTGTTGGAAAAAGAAGTTACTTTTCCAAGTTTCTGTTTGTTCTTGCAGTGCTGTACTGTTGATGTCCTTCTGTACCCATCTATTTTAAGACTAAAAGTAGTGTTGTCAAAAATAAAATCCATTTAGGGCCTTAAGTGCAACTATACAAGTTGGCACTCGTAGACCTTCTTAAGTTAGATACCAATTGTTGAATTTTTAAACATGCCTTTAAAGGCTATAAACCTATCATTGCAGATCAGTCGGTTATTCTGAGTACAGGAGTAACTGCTTAGGGACAGAATTTCTGTATTGGATCAAATCCGTGATTTCTTTAGCCTCCTCTGTTTCAGCAGGAAATATCTGAAGTGCCACAACAAGACCTGTGTGGACAGCCTGGCCTTGAATACTGGGGCTGCTCTGATCCCAGGAGTTTGAGATTATCAAGACCTGTTTCATAAAAAGTGTAATTCATGCTAACAGAGTGCTGGCAGCAGTAGTATAGGTGCAGACATAAGGCTGTGAGCCGATGCGGTTTCTTAAAATCTGTTGCTTTATTTTGAACTTCCTGGTTATCTTCTTTTTTTTTTAAATGAAATTTCACTTTGCTTTTTTGCTATAGGAAGGAGCAGAAGCGAATGGTTTCTGCTTTAGTCTATTTGGTGTGCTTAGAATTATAGCAGAATTTATGTTGGAGTGGACGTCTACTCCAGCCCTCTTCTCAAAGTAGGGCAAACTGAAGCATGAGGTCAGGCTGCTTTCCTGGTGCAATCTCTGTGGGCAGATGCCCTGTCAGCAAGGGATTTCTGCCCAGCTAATTGCCATGTCACTTGTAGCAATTAGTGACTGTTACCCCTTGCCCTCATTTCTGTTAGTCTTTGGTTAATAATTCCTCGCTTCACTCTGGACAGCAGAATGAATTTTTTTTTCTGTTTGTGTGTCAATACTTTCCTATTGCCATTCCAAGCATAACTGTATTCCAAAGGGACTTTTGGGAGCTGTGAAGTTGTACAGCGTGTGCCATATTACACAAACTAGGTCCTGATTTAGTATGATCTGAATACTTGTGATTGAATATAAAATAGTCACAAACGTCCTCTCCTCTCTTTTTACAGCCATCCCTGGGATACAGTGATCAAAGCAGCTATGAGGAAATACCCCAACCCGATGAATCCATGTGTGGTAGGAGTAGATGTCCTTGACAGAAGCCTGGATAACCAGGGCAGGTTGCACAGTCACCGTCTTCTCAGCACGGAGTGGGGATTGCCAAGTATTGTAAAAGCCGTATGTTTTTTTACAGTCTTCATGCTTTATTAAGGGTGTGATGTACTTGTATGTCATCATCTGAATGGGAGCTGACTTAAAAGTTGAATCCGTAGGAAATGTCATCCACAAGTATCACATAAGCTACAAAGTAGCATTCTTAGTAATGAGAATATTTTGTAGGCTTTATTATGCCCACAGTGTGTGTGTCTGTAAATGCCTTCTGGGCTGGTCTGTGCCATCTTGTATGACTGATAAAACCTAGCAGGATGAAGTCTTGCCACAGATCACAGTTTTCTGGTATCCGTGACTTACTTTGGATTTACTTAGGGTCACTAAGAACTTGGCATTTTTGTGTTTCAGGGTTCAGTTTGTTTGTTTAGTTTTGGTATTTAACTTCTTTTTATCCCCCTTCAGATTTTAGGAACAAGTAGAACTCTGACTTACATAGAGGAACATTCTGTGGTAGATCCAGTGGAAAAAAAGATGGAGCTTTGCTCAACTAATGTGAGTGGTGGCTTAAAATGCTTCTGGTAATTAGTTCTGGAAGTTACAAGTTTTCCTCTTAACATTTAGATTCGAAATGTATTTGCATCTTTCATCATGAGGCAACAATTTCCATATCTTGGTCAGTGCCTTAGATGACTTTTTGTTTTCCCTCCCAGAATTTCTTCTCACACATAGGAAACATAAGTACTTCGGGATCAAACATTTGTGATTCTGTTTTAAATGGAAAATTATTTCTCAGAATGCATGTAAAACAGTTTGACTTTTAGATGAATGAGTTGTTTTACATTACACTGCCATTTACAACAAAAGTTTCAAAGTGAAATGCCTTTTTTCATAAAATGTAAATGAAGTATTAGGCTCTGTTTTGGTGTTCTGGGAACTCGTAACTATAAGATTTAAAATGGGGTTGTCTGTAGGATATCCTTGTCTCTGTACAAGAGACATTGTTTTTCTTGGGTATTAGTTTTCTGTATAATCCAAGTAATATTATGGTGGTCTGGGTCTTGAAGAGCCCCTCTGAACTGCCTGCCATAAATCAGACTTGAGATTCAGAGAAAGCTGTGCTTGTTACTGTGAATAGGAAGTTTGATGTAATTAGATTGAGAATAGGAGAAGATGCATCACCCTGTATAGGTCTTTTTATTGACTGTGGTCTGAGTTCTGTATTCTGTGTACACTGCTTTGTCTCTGACACTAAACTGAGTGCACTACAGTAGTGCTGCTGATAACAGAAGAATGAAAGGTGAGAAGTGAGAATTTCAGCTCTTGTTTTCTTTTTAAGATTACTCTCACAAACTTGGTGTCTGTTGATGAGAGACTGGTTTACACACCTCATCCTGAAAACCCTGAAAAGTAAGTAAGGATATTTGTGTGCATCTTTGTGTATAGGAGATGTTATGTTAGTCCAGTTCAGTTTAGTTACTAACCTTCCTTTTTCTCTTGCAGAACTGTGCTAACTCAAGAAGCAATTATTACTGTTAAAGGCATTAGCTTAAGCAGTTATCTGGAAACCTTAATGGCGAGTACAATATCTTCTAATGCCAGAAAGGTACATCTTTATTCTCTCCCTCTCTCCCCACACATGTTTTTTTTGCTGAAATACTAATTGTGAATTGTGTGTGTTGAATGCTGTATTAAGTATCTAAATTTTGTGCTCAGCATTTCAACTGTTATTTTTTTTGGACTCCAGCAAGCAGAATATAATTTCCCAAAGCATGAAAAGGTGTCACTACTAAATCCTCGTTTTTCAAATACAGTAGAACAAACAAGCTTCTATATGTATGCTACAATTACATATAACATACACATTTTATTAGTTGGGGTTTGGGTTTTTTTTTTTCAAAGTACCTTTTTAAACATTAGCCTTCTATTTCCAGGAGTTAGTGCTAGTGAAGAATGTAACTTCACTTTTGGCCTTCATAATCTGTATTTATCAGTTAATGCCAGCAAATATTTAGTGTGCTGCTTTGTCAGTTGTTCCAGTTCCTAGCCATTACAGAGCTGTCTCCTTGCTTTTGGCTGAAAGTAATGTAGTGTAAGCAGAAGGGTATTCTTTGAAGAGATGAGACTATGCTGGCTCTCCTAAGGTAATGCTAGACTGACTCCTGTCTTGTGCTTGCACAGGCAGAGCTACAGAATGCTTGGGCACTATAGTTCTTTGGGGGAGAAATGGAGTTGCTAGACAAGCACAGGCCTTGCTACCTATGGATGAGCGCACCTGGCATTTGAGTTTGTGCTCTGCATTGCTGGAGAGATTCAGCACAGTGGAAATCTGGCCCAGATAACTCCTGGTATGCCAAAGAGCCTGTGCTTTGGCCCACTCTTTGTCCTTGACCAAGCTGATGTAAGCCAACTTGATAGGAAGCATTGAGCAACTAGATAAGAGAGTAGAAAGCCTCCTTTCCCACCCTTCTGTGTGCTTCTCCTAAGGGGAAAATATGTTAAAATCAGGGTATGGGGAAGGAATGATGGGTCATTTCTAGACACTGAGGATTACCTTTACCTAGCTGAGTGCTCTCTAATGAAATATATTTCAATTAAATTGCAATTCTATTCTGATCCTAATTCCATTTAAAAGTCAAGAGGGGGCTCTAACTAGCTAGCTGGCATGTCCAGACAACTAGGCACACTTAAGAACGCTGGCCAAATTTCTCTTGTGGCACCTGTTGCATTTGCATGTCTCTGTTGAGCTTGAATAAAAGACTGTAAATATTTCTTGGTATTCGCTCAGGTGTTGCCTGTGTGAAAGCTCAATTTCTTTTAAAGGTTGTTCTGTTCTGCCATTTTCAAGGAATACACTGGCTGACAAGTTTCTTGCAAACCAGAAAGACCCTCTTGTCCTCTTTATTTCACTGAGAAGTCTCCAGAGATTTTGAACTTAGTGGGAATTTGTACTTGCTGTTACCAGCCCTTTCTATGCTAGCCAGTAACCTACTGTGCTGTACTGTGCCTCTGTGCCCTTAGCACCCCTCTTAAACTTCATGAAAGTTGCTGAAAAATGTTTTGTTGTTCTGAAGAAATTGGAACTACTGAGATTTTGCTCCGAGGTAGAGGTGGCAGATGACGCATTGTGATTTTTAATGATGATGGAAAAATCATTTGCCGTATGTTGTAAATCTTTTTTGTGTTACTCCAGGGGTGGGATGCTATTGAGTGGATAATTCAAAATTCTGAAAGCACTCTAAGCTAGCAGTGCTCTGCATCTACAGTTTGTACTAACTAGTGGTAATGCCAGCATTCTTCTTGGTACAGCATTTCAGCTTTCTAGCAAATATGTGCATGGATTGTTGTCACGTGGATTTAACCTGCATGTAAGCTTTATACACATTGCATACAGGAATGGCAGACATTCATTACACTGCAGTTGTAGAGGGTGAGAGTAGGTCCAATCTAGACTGGATCCATTAACCCGTGCTTATGCCACTAGGCAACCGACTTGCTGCAGTCATGTCTTGTGCTATGCAGTCTTGCTTATGGTTTGAAAGTGGAATAATGACTGCAGACAGCCAGGGATGGGAAGGAGTCCCTTCATCACGTGTTTGATCTGGTCCTAGTTTCTGTGATTTCAGCGTGTAAATCTGGTACCCAAAGAAATTAATAAATTGGTCAGTGAGTGGAATTGACATTATAAGAATGAAACAGAACTGTGTTCTTAAGATTTCTTGAAACAGATTGCCTAACAGGGGTAATCTTTTGCATAGTAGAATTGTATTTGCTTTTCTTATGCCTAAGGAATATTGTTGCCCTTCTGAGGAAATCTGTACAAAGCTTGAAGCTGTCAGGATGCCAGACTGTTCCTGCTCTTCATTGGTCTTTCAGTTACATTCATTTTGGTAGTGACGTGTTCCTGCAGAGATGTGACTATGGACAAATCTGACTTCAGGGCTGAGAGAACTGAGTGTACTTGCCTCTTGTGATACCTCTGTGCAAATTGTTTTCCTTCTACGAGTCAGTGTAGCCTGTCCCTGTCATTCCTGTATTGGCTTGTGCTTCAACTAATAAAATTTCTTCAAAACCCCCAATCCATTATGCTGCTTCTCCTAGTTAAGAAAGTAGGGCTTTCTACACTGCTTACTTTGAGATCTGTGTATGCCATCAGCGTTTGCCTTCAAGTTCTCATTCCACTAAGCTTTTACGGCTGTTTTTCTGGAAAACATCGATTACAAAAGCTCAGCATTTATCAGTCACTTAAGCTCTACCAACGAATCTTCATATGCAGTGGCTTGTTCTGCCAGACACCTCATACTGCTGATATGTGCAATAATGACTAATACAACATGCATGCCTGGTTATGAATGTGCTTGCTTAATGACTTACTAGAGAACTTGTACAGTATGAAACTTTATAGACCAGTCCTCTGTCAGATTTTTTCTGATAATTGGGTAGTTTCATGGTACTTGGAGGCTTTGCAGCTGGTTGAGATTTCTAACATAATTTCCTGTGCAGAATATTCCTGAAGTCTTCCTTGCCAAAATCATTAGTTTATTCTGAAGTGCAAAATATAGCATACATTAAATATGGGTCTAAGGAAATACACAGGCCTATGTAGTCCTAAAAACTGAAGGAAGTATCTTGGTGCTCCAGTTGAATGTCATGGATTTTTAAAATTATTTTATCTTGTCAACAAAGATATCAAATAAAACACAGACGTGATTGTTTCATAGTCAGGGCCTGAGAAAAATCTCAGCATTTTTTTACTGTGCGTTTTCTGTGGAAGGGGCGTTTGACTTTCTGACAAAGTTTTCTTTGTGCAATTAGACAAATATAACATGTAAGCTGTCGCTGTCTCACTCAGTTCTCTGTGCCTGTGTCACCTCAGAGAGGACATTTAAGCCTGACTTTTGAGTGTCCAAATTCGTGCTTACTGAAAGATGACACCTTGCTCCCCCTGCACCACTCAGCTTTTTCCTTAAGAGCACTCCTCTCAGCTAATTCACGGTAGCCTATCCCTGTCTGGGCACTTTTATGAGTGCTTTGCTGGTGTTCCCAGGTCTTGCACTGCGTGTAGAAGTGGAACTTATCACCTGCTGAAGAACAGTTGCTTTGGTGCTCAAATGGAAAGAACTCAGAAGTTAAATTGTCCCCTTTTAAGGTCTTTTTTCAGCAACCCGTACTTAAACTGGACAGTTTAAGTCATGCTTTCTTGAATAGTATTAGTATCTTTAAAGGTGTATCTTGAAGTAAGTTAACTTAAATATACTAGTTTTGAGGTAATTTGTGGTAGAGCTGAATCTCCCTTTCTGAGCTTTGACTGAGAGCTGAATGCTTTATTGACTTTTCTCAGTTTAAGCATTGCCTGCCAGGGATGATGTAACAATGTGTTTATTCTGTGAGTCCCTGTAATATGGACCACACAAAGAGAACAGTCAGCTCTTCACTGACCTTAGTGAGGGTCTTGAGATAAATATGCTCTTAGTAAAATGCTATTTCTTTTAAGAGGTTACACTTTGCAGCCTGGATCTGGGCTTTTAATAGTAGTCCAGACTAGTGTTTCTATCCTGAAAAAAAGTACTTCAAGAGCATATATGTTTTGTTCTAACATTTTTTTTCTTAGGTTTCCAAAGCTGCTTATGCAGATTCTTCTTCATGCTTAGTGGTTCATAAAAGTCAACAGCAGGTTCTGGAAACTGTGAGGTTTCTGTGCACTTTATCACCCGTAATGCATTCAACAAAATTAGTATATCACAGTTCGGAACAAAACTCTTGTGTATGGGTGTTCCCCTCCTTTCTGTCAGTCTCTGGAGGGGGCTTGAACAATGACACTCACTCTCCTGAAGATTTATGACTTTTTGGGGCTCAAACCTTTATCTCCATAACTCTAGACTTGTTTGTACTTCTTATTCTTGGTAGAGTAATAGAGGTTGACTCTCTCTTGACTTCTTGAGTGAAAAAAGGCCAGGTATTTTCCTGGTCTGATCCCATCTGCTTGCTTTGGCAAAAGCTGCTATTCTGAGATTGCAGAGCTCTGACATTTTTTACACTTTTGTTTAGTTAAAGTACTTCTCTTTATTTTCTTGGCTTCTCTGTGCAGCTGGCTGCATCTTATGGTCTGTGGGGTGAAGCTGCTAAAGGGTCTTTTTAAAGTAAAAGATTTTTGACAGGTTTATTGTACTGGGTTCTCCAGCTCTTCTTAAAGCACTGGCTGTCAGTTCCTAGCATTGGGCCTCTCCTGTTCTGAGGACTGAACAGAGAAAGATCATACCTTGATATAAAATGTGCAACCCTAGTCTCTCAATTAGTCTGGTTTAGGTGCTGAAATGTTGCTATGCATCAATATAGAATTCAGTGTGAGTCCACTTCAGAAGTCTTGATAGATGTGAGATCACTTAGTTGCTACTTCAAAGAGCACTTGGAAGACTTTCTTTGTCCTGAGTCTTCTTAAAAACAGTACATGTAGCTTGGTTAATGAATCTGAGAACAACATCTAGATTTTGCCATAAATCTGATGATATTCTTTGGGTGGTGGGAACAGCAAACAGTAAAAACAGATCTTCTTAGGTAAGGAAACTGAACTGCTGGATTAGGCTTTTTGCCTAGGTGTGCTGCTGGGAGCTCAAACCAGTGTTGCATTTACTTCTGGCTTAGGGGTTAAGCAAAGGCCTTCACAGTGAAGTTTTCAAAAGAAGATGATGATAAATTATCAGTATAATCTGTATCAAATTATGCAGGGCATGAAATTAATTTTAAAACAAGTCTTGTGTCTGACAGAGGAAAAACTATAGCAAGATACAGTGGTGGTGTATCTGTTCTGATCCTAAATTCCAGTATTTTTTCTGGCAGGGTCGGGATGCCCTGGAGTGGGTGATCAGCAAACTAAACACAGAATTGGAGGAGCTGAAGTCAACACGTGAGGGCATGAAACCAGCCATGGCAGCAGCCTCAACGGGAAAATAAAACCAAATATTTGGTTTTACCAAATAAAACCAAGTAACTGACAGAGAAGTCTTATTCTGCAGACTGCTCCCTTCCAAGGCTGATCTGAAGAGGCTTTGTATAGTTATAAGAGTATTGGATCAGTGGAAGAGTAACCTCATCTGTCATTTCCACAGCAGCTCTTGTTGCCTACTGAAGATTAAATTGACCTCCTGCAGATGCTCTTTTCGTTTCAACAATTTCTTTCTAACACTGGAAACAAAACATTTAGCACATTTAAAACAGCCTAAATGTGCCTTTTTAAACAAAGATAGAGTGTGTTACATTTACACCATCTCGGTTTGTGCTACTCAAACTTGAAAAGAATGCATGTGTGGTATTAAGGGTTTTCAATGTGAACGTTTGTTCTGTGAAGGGCTGATAGGTCCCTGGAGCACTGAAGTTTGTCTGTTTTGTAATCTGATCGTGTCTTATGACTAGTTAAAGGGAACAACATGAGTCACAACATGATACTGTAGAATTAGATATTTATCTAGAGGATCATCCCGAAAGGCTACAACTTGTGTGGAACTAACTCTTCTTGTGTAAATGTTTTGCCTGAACATGATAGACAGATACTTTACTCCTTATGTTTGTATCAAAAGAGAAGATAAAGATTCTATTCATGTTAATAACCTAAAATGTTTTTTTTTGGTGGGGAAAAGGGTATAATTTATTTTTTTATTTATTAACTTGACCTAGTTCCTCCTCTCTCTGTGAGGACAGGAGTAGTAATTCCTGGAAGGTGCTGGAAAATCCTTATTTATCTCTAAGAAAAATACTTGTAGGCCACTTGAATGAAGAGACTGTGCTGTTCCACTGGTCCTTGCTCTTCACATCATGTGTTAACTGAGAGAAACTGATGCAATAATCAGAAGAGCTGAAATGAGCAGGAAATTTGAAATGCAAATGGTAAGGTTTCATAAACAGGAATTTTTCATTCCCTGAGTGGAGAAAACGAGTACAAGGAAAAAATGAGCTCTCCTTTTTGAGTGCTTTCTGTTAGCTACCAGTGTAACTGAATTTTTTCAACACTTTTCCACGTTGGTACAAAATGGTTTTAGAACCATTTAAAATGCTCATTACCTGGAAAAATACTGCAATAACTGCAGAACCTTTCCTATAAAACATGCATAAATATTTATTGATAATGATCCCAGCTTTGTCTGATGTTTACAAAATTGTCATGTTTGATCCAGATGTATTATGTTTCTTAGACAACCCTCTGTTAGGGCATTTTAACTTATTTTTTGGTGTGCAAACAAAGTGAAATAAATGTTGCAAGGATGTTTACTCGTTCAAGTGGTAAGCATGTGCTTAGAAAGCTGTTAAAGAGCATGAGAAACTTCTAAAAAACTGGAAGAGTAAAATGTTTGATATTGTTTTCATCTGGTAATTTCAAAGTGTCTGTAGCTTAAGGGAATTTTCAGCATTCATGTTCTGGTTAGTTTGAAACTGAACTTTAATTTGGGTGTAACTAAATTCTTCTAATGAATAAATCTGCTTTTAAAAATATGTATATGTTAGTTGAAAGCAATTAAATGAATAGCTAATATTTACATTGCTCTTTTTATGTGGACTAAAGCCATTCTTATTTTGGAACAGAAACTTGGAGGTGCTCTTAGCAGCCACTTTTCTGGAAGATACACTGGATAGCTTGGGTGCAGGTCAGTTGTCCCCTTCTCAGAGAAGTGATGCCACTTCCCTGGATAAGGCACACAGAAGCTGTTCTAGCTCCTGGTGGTGTTCTAGGAGGGGGAGCGTAGCTATGGCAGAGCTCCGCAAAAGAAAAACAAAAAGGAAAAGTTGAGTAAGTGTGTGTGCCCTTGAAAACCTGTCCTGGACATTTCAGTACATGCCTACTGGAGATGAAAACGTGACTGTCAACAGGGGTAGGAAAGTCTTTGGAGAGGTTCATGTATTGCTTTGGTTTGGAAGAAGAGTTGTCTAACACTGCTTGTTGCATCAGAAATATTTGCTTATTGTTGTCTTAAGGCTGAGTTACTTGGGCTTAGTACCATGCAGTGATAGCTGGCTTCCCAGAAAAGTCATCCCAGGCTCTCTCTGGGGCTGAACATCTCTGGCACACCACAGGGTCAGTGGCAGTTACACATCTATTTGCTGGATTACTTTCTTGGCACTGTGTTTCCTTCTTCCAGAAACTAATCCCTATCTGCTACTGTTGCAGCATCTCCTTTCATTCTCCACTGGGTTTGGGCTGCTTTCACTGCAGGTTTTGTGCCATTCCGGAGCTGTATGGCTAGATGCTTGGGTTTCCAATGTGTCTGCTGCTCCACTTGCCAGGGATCAGCACCTTTCCCACTTGTGCTTTTCTCTAGGCTAAATGGGAGTAGGGAACCTTTGGGTAGGAAGAAAGACAAATTTCTTTCAGAGGCCAGTTCTGTCATCCAGTTGTCTCTCTCCTCTGCTGGACAGTACTGCTGCCTCTCACCTTGTCTTAGGGGTAGGTGACCCTTAAGCATCTATGAGATTATTGATTTTCCTGTGGTTACTCCAGTCCCCTTTTTTCTAGGGGTTGTGAATTCTTTCATCAAGCTCCATGGGCAGAGGATTTTGGTAGGAATGCACCATTGCCCACATTATTTGTGTCCTTTTGACTAAGATGCTTCGTTTGTACCACAGGTAGATGTTAAAAAGGGACATTAGAAGGATTACTACTAGAAAAATCAACATAGGATGCAGCAGATAGTGGAACACCTTTGTTGCTGTAGGAGAATATCCTATGAAAATATCCCACTAAGGATGTTTCCCAGCTTGTTCTACGTTGGCCAGAACAGATTGTATATTTTCAGTGTCATGTTACGCTTGCCAAAGATACACTGAGCTGTTCTTTTTGCTTTCTGGACCAATTTTTCTATGTCAGGGTGTTTCAGCATTGCCTTGAAAAGATCAATATCCACCCTATTTGCAACTTTGGCACATCATGATACAATGTATAATCAGCCTCAATCAATTGTCTAGTAGTTACAGGAACAGTATAATCAAAATCACAACCCATGCTTCGAGTAAAATTACATACACATTGGCTATCTCATGGCAATTATCAACAGTGATATTAACACAGAAAGTCCTAATACATGCACATCCGTTCCCTACATAGAATACTTGTGACTGAGTTTTAACATGTGGAAGCATCTCAAAAGTACACACACTATCCTTGGCATCAAAACACAGGTCTTCATTTTCTTCTACAGCATGTTCTGCTTTTATGAATTGCCATCCTAATTTTTCTGGCAAAATTAGTTGACCTGTTTCCATCTGGCCTCACCCATTATCTAGTAGTTTACCTCCATTTTCATGAATCCATTTATAATCTGTTTCTTCATAATCTGCCTGTTGATCTATGTCTAGATTTTCTGGTATTAAGGCTGTTGCTATTAGCTCTTTGCCTCTCACAGAAGCTAGTTTAGCTTCTGCATCAGCTTTTCTGTTCCCTATTTCTGGGACAGTGTTTCCTTTCAGTTGTCCATAACAATGCATTACAGCCACTTGTGAAGGGAGTTGGATGGCTTCTAACAATTGTAGAATTTCTTTTGCATATTGACTGCTTTTCCTTGGGCAGTTAGTAGTCCTTGTCCTTTCCAAATCGCTCTGTGAGCATGTACAATGGAAAAGGCATGTTTAGAATCAGTCCAAATATTGATTTGTTTTCTTTCACCAATTTGAGGGCTCAGGTAAGGGCTGTTAACTCTGCTTTCTGGGCTGAGGTTCCTGGGGATAAAGGATTTGATTTGATTACCTGATCTGTTGTCTCTCATGTGAAAACAACCAGAAGGGCTTTGCTACATCGGGTAAACCCAATGCAAGAGTCTCTTTGAGTTTTTGTTTTAATGATCCAAAGGCTTCGGGGTTCCAGGTTACATTGCCCTTGGTAACTTTTAGTAAGTCATATAACGGTTTAGCAATCAGTCCATACTGATGAACCCATGAACAGCACCAAGCTGTCATTCCCAGGAAGGCTCGGAGTTCTGTTACCGTTGTTGGTCTGGGTACCCGGCAGATGGCTTCTATCCTCGCCCCTCCCAGGGAATGCTGTCCGCCAGGAACTCCATATCCCAAGTATATCACTTTCCCTGGCACCAGCTGGGCTTTCTGTTGAGAAACTCAATAACCGCTTAAACCCAAGAAGTCCAGAAGGCAAATTGTCCATGAAATGCAGTCTTCTGTTGTTGCTGTAGCAATTAGCAGATCGTCTACATACTGTAGGAGAAGGCCATCTCCCGGTGACTGGTTCTACCATTGTTGTACCTCTTTGGCCGGTTGGTTCCCAAATATAGGGCGACTGTTTTTAAACCCTTGAGGCAACACTGTCCAACTTAGCTGTTTCTTTCTCCCACCTTTCACTGATTGCCATTCAAATGCAAATATCTTTTGGCTCTCCTGTGCTAGGGGTAGCCAGAAAAAGGCAACTTTTAAATCTAACACTGCAAACCAAATTAAAGCATCCCTTAACTTTGCTAGAAATATCAGGATTGGCCACTGCTGGATGTAGGGTTTCAGCTATTTCATTTACTGCTCTTAAATCTTGAACTAATCCATAAGCTCCATTTGATTAACTGGAAGAATTGGAGTGTTAAAGTCTGACACACACTCTATCAAAAGTCCCAGTTTTGAAGTTTTCAATTATTGGTTCAATTCCCTTTCTATCTTCTAATCTCTGGATATTTCTTCTTAGTTACTGGCTTAACTCCTGGTTGTAACTCAATTTGGATAGGAGCTGCTAATTTTGACCTACCTGGTGTGTCAATGGCCCAAACTAATGGGTACACCTGACCCATGATTTCCTTGAAGTCTTGATTATCTGGTTCTGGCTCCACACAGCTTATAGCTAACCTCAAGGCTGTTATCAATTGTTCTTCTTTTACTCTAAATTCACTTTTGCCTTGTTCAAATTTGATTATAACATCTAGATTCTCTAGCAGGTCTGTACCCAATAGGGGTTTCAGTGAATTTGGTAAGTACAAACATTGATGTATTCCCATCTGTTTCCCAATTTTATGTTTTAGGGGTTTCAGAAAGAAAGCCTTTTCTGATTGGCCTGTTGCTCCAGTGACTTGAACACACTTATCACTTTTAGGCACTAGTTCTTGATATAAGACAGAAAATGTTGCTCTGGTGTTGATTTAAAAGTCTAGTTTTTCCTTTTTTTCCTTTGGCTCAATTTTAACCAGCGGGTCTACCAGGGACAGACCCACCAGTCCCTATAATTCAGCATTCTGGTGGGCAATGACAGCTCTTCCTCAGTTTTTATTTGCCAGCTTAGGGCAATCTTATTTCCAGTGGCCTTTTTGTCAGCAATACGTACACTGGTCTTGTCCTATTTTTATTTGCTGGGATGGCAAACATCCTTTGTTTTGGATTGTTTGTCCTTGACCACAACTGCATCCCCTAATGTTTTGTCCTGAACCTTTTGAATTTTGATTTAGAGCAGCCACCACAACCCTTGTTATTCTTTTATCTTCCTTCTTTTCCCTGTTATTATATACCTTCCAGGCTTCATTCATGTATACCTCGAGATTCTTATTAGCAAGGTGTTTAAGTTTTTGTAACCATTTTCTAATATCAGGCTTGCTTTGTCCTAAAAATAACCCTACTAGCTGTTGTTTACCTACATCCGATGCTGGATCCTCCATTGTATATTTTCTCATGGCAGCTCTAAGCCTGTCCAAAAATGCAGTTGGGGTCTTGTCTTGTCCCTGCTTTACATCATATAAAGCAGACCAATTTACTGCTTTAGGTATTGCCCTCTGTAACCCCAGCTGGACAAGCTTCCTATACTGGACCAGTAATTTGTAATGGTCCAGGTTATTTGGGTCCCAGTTAGTATTTATTATTGGAAAATTTTCATTTAGTGTCCCTTGTAAAACCCCAGTTGCTATCTGTCCCTGCACGTGATTTCTTGCTGTGTCTATTACAAGGGTTTTTTTATTTCTGTTAATTCTGATAGGATTAAATCTATGTCCAATCTATATCCTGGGTTCTTACAATCCATTCAAATCTCTTTGCCACTTTACTCGGGTCTTCCCTAAAGTTTCGAGTTTCTTCTCTCCAACTGTTAAGATTGCTTAATGTAAAGGGGACTTTAACCTTTCTCAGCTCACCTGAGGGTGCTGTCACTTCTCGCAGGGGAGCCATCGTGTGACTGGAGTCAGCTTTGGATTGTGGCTTTGCTTTTAGCTTTGCCATGGGGGTGGGAGGTACTACTTATTCCTTTGCCTGGATCTATGCTTTCTGCTATGCTTTCAGTCTCTGTTCTCTCTGGGCTTCTGGCATCCATTCCAGAGCTCTGGAGGCTATCAGGTCTCTGCCTAGCTGGCTCTGATCTTCTCCCAGAAAGGGCTGATTGTAATTCCTGGGCTTCCATAATACTTTCTTCTTCTTCCCCCTTTTCCCCTAGCTTAAGACATCTTTGACCAATACTGAACACATCACAACAGTGCTTTTTTGGTTTCTTATTTTGTCTTTTTCGTAGTGCTAGGACAAGGAGATCTTGGGGTGGGATGTTTATTCCACAGTCCTTTGGCCACTCTGGCTTATTTCTTAGAGTGAAAAACATATCTGTGTAGATAACTTCATCCTGCTGTGCTCTCTGCAGAGGAACAGTTTAAGTTGCAGAATTGTATTATAATTAATACTTCATTCTGGTGGCCATTTCTCTCTGTCTTCTGATATATATAATGGCCACCAGTTTTGGCAGTATTTTAAAAGCATCTTTTTGTTTAAGTTACCTTCAGGAATTCTGCCCAATTCTTTCCAGTGTTTTAGTATGCATCCCATGGGAGCTTTATCATTTAAACCTCCTACTCGTACTAGTCCTCATTATTCCTACAAATTTGACACTGCCTTCTTAATGATCCCAACCCAAGAAGCTATGTAGTTTTAACTTGTACAGACGTACAGATCCAATAGATATTTCTAGACCACAAGTGAAAAATTATTAGTACCATAGTCCTGTTAGTAAGGCCACCCAGGTGTACTAACATCACTTATATAACACCCTGTAGCATCAATTTTATCATATACCCAATCTGGCATCCAATTAACCAAATCATATACGACTTGTGCTTCAAAGCCCTGTTTCTCCAATTTCTTTACAAGCTGATCTCTAAATTTTTCAACTTCTCTAATTATTTCCTTTCACTGTTTATCTGGTCTATCTTCAATATCTAAAGCTTGCCGCTTTCAAATGTGCAAATTTTTCTGGAATTTTTGAAAACATTTTGTAAGGAATGCCAAAACCACAAGTAACAATCTAATTCATACTACAAAGCCTGCATAACCACACAATTCCACAAGATGTCTCCTTTCAATCACAAATACTACTGGTTCACATCTTAACACACAAAATCACAAAAGCCCTGGCATATAGTAAAAAATACATATCTATGAGTAGGACAACAGTAAAATCTGACCCACTAAGTATCTTCTAAACTTTAATTAGCTCCACATTGAATACATTAAAAATTTCAGGTTCAATCTAATCTAATTTCTTGGGTACTTTGGGGTCCTAGAATATATTTAGAACAGTTATTACACAGAGCTTGTGTGTACAATAAACAGGTACAAAAGAGGAAAATCTTGATTCTGGGTCTTGGGAAATGTATATTCACATTTAGTTGTGTGGGATCACCTCCCATATAACAACTTAAACATACATAGATACTTCCAACAAGACAGACAAGACAGGTAAAATACAGAACAAGACAAGAAGAAAACCAAAAGGAAACTTAAAAACCTTAGCTTCCCAATTCTTCAAGTCAGAATAAGCAACATTTGGCCAAATAAAAATGAATCTGAAATATATCAGATCTAGGGGTTACTACCCCTTAAGGAAAGCATCCTTTCCTGGCACCCAGGGAGAGTGACACCTCTCGACTTACTGGGATTTATAATGAAACTGATTGGACAACAAAATAAATACCTTTTATTTAATGCAGAAGTCCTTGCCCACCCGTGGGAAGCTGAGGGAGAGGGGAGGCTCGCTGACTGCAGATCCAGTCAGGGGCCCTCCAAGGGTGCCCAGACCTCCCGGGTTCTAGCATGGGAGGAGCAGATGTCCCATCTGGGGAGCCAAAATTGATGCTGAAAAGCTCAGAATGAACGAACTGCTTAGAGACAATTTGATCTTTAAGCAGCAAGGTATTTGTTTGCCAACGCTGGGGAGCAAGGCAGTTTGCACTGCACAAACTCACTCCCAAATTTCAGCAAGAAACCAGGTGATTTATACAGTTTACATTCCAGGTTGTAACATTTTAACATACATATTGATGCAGTGTTGACATCTAATTATCATATTCATAGAGAAGGTGGAGTTTATGCGGGTCTTGGGGCGGAGCCTTCCAGAATCTTCTCTTGGCATGATTTTTAGGTGGTCTTTCTGGTCTTCAGCCTCACTCTGGGGGTCGTCTTCTCTTCTTCCTTCCACTGAACTGCTCACCTTTCTTTGTTAACTAACCTGATTCTTCAAACTTACAAAAACTCTTGGCTCAAGGCCTCCCTATCCAATTCAGATTCCATGTTATGTTAATTTATGACCACTAGGTTTGATGCATAGCACTCCTACCATTCTTCTAAGGCTTTGGTCCAGTAAGCAGAACAGGACAAGTTATCAACTAGTGCCAGGCAGAACAAGCATTGAGCAATTCTCTTCTAACAGAGCAAAGAACCTTTACTAACTTAGTTTTAGCCTTGCTCTTGCTTCACCTTGCGGCAGGGGTCACACTGGGACCAGGTGGGCTCCAGTGTTTAGCAGATGAAGTGGTTCTTAGTTTTCCATAAGCTTCCTTTGACAGTTTTCACCCTTCTGCTCTCTCTCCATCTGGTTTGCATGTGGGTCTCCAATCCTCTCTTGACGACAAGACTTCTGCATAGGATCTGGTGGGATCTGTAGCTGTGTATGCTGTGCTTAACACTGTTTTTGCAGCACTCCAATTCCCACTCAAGTTCTTAGACTGTTGTAGTCTGAGTTGACCCTTGAGGCAAAAAACCCCCCTGTCTCTGGAACTGTTTATCTTGGGCATTCCTTAGAGAAACTCCTCCATCTTTTCTTCACTGGAAATTGCTAAAAAATATTTCTGAAGTCAATTTTTTGTCATGTGCATTGACTGAGGTGTCTGTCAAAAATGGAAAGCTGCATGTGAGGGAAAGTGCTGGGTTGCTTGTGGGAGCAGAGGGGTGCAGGTTTTTGGGTTGATGCAGAAGGAGGAAAAGGGTATGTGGGAGGAAAAAAATATATCAAGCAGAAATTAAGCCAACACTTGTTAATTTGGAAGGATCTTGAAGTGTTGGGGACTAAGCAGAAGAAAGCTCAGTGCTTGTAAGCATGCTGATTAATAGTAAGAAGTGTCATTTTGATTAAGAATTTTGCACTTCAAGAGTTGAAAGTAGAATTAAAATTCAGTTTTTTGATTTGGGAGAAGGAGGGTTTGATTGCTGCTGTTGTTCAAGCTGAGGCTGGCAATTCAGTGTTTCTCAGCCACTGTGTTGCAATTCAAGGGAAAAAGGAGTGTGGAGGGGTTGTGGTGTAGGGAGGTGGTTTAAGAATTTAGTGCTGGCATATCAGGTCTTCAGAAGGGTTATATTTGTTGGGACAACAAATAGTGAAAGCTTCTGTATTCTTGAAGGACTTGCTTAACTTAAGGAAAGGCACAGATCTGCAGCAGGGAGTGTCAGGAATTGTTGTATAGCACTTGTTGGGCATTGACGTATCTGACAGCATAATAAAGTAGCACTGAGTCTGACCAGTGACATTCCTTGATGTGACACTTTTCCTCCAGGTGGAGCAATGGGTAGGTAACACCTTTCCTGTTCTTGCACCTTCCTAGGTTGTGAGCCATGAAGGACAGTAAAGTGTCTATGTATGCTATGGTGCTATCTGAAGTAAATGACATGCACAGTTCAGAAAAACCACTTCTGAGTGTAACTGTTTTCATACAAAATAGGCTGCTGCTTTTCAGAGAACACTGCAGAAAAATCACTTGTGTGAGTCCATGCTGGGTAAGCAGCAGGACCCAGTACCAGGCTCCCTGGAGCTCGCTGTGAGCTGTACATCACATTGGTCAAAAGCTCTGCAGGGGTCCTCTGGTCCTGGACTAGCAGCTCCGTCTGGGACTGGCAGCTGCTTCACTTTGCATTAAAGCAGGAAAGAGTAATCTAAAACTATTAGCCTTGAGTTGTCAACAAGACCTTATTTTTCTAATAAACCATCTTCTAACTTCACCAACACTACTTGCCACCTGTCAGAATCATGCAGGTTAGCCTAAGCTTTTTTATCACAAGTTCAGGAAGCAGGTCATGCTTTCACTATACATTTGTTCAATAAAAAGATATTTTTATGATGCACAAGTCCTGTCCTTTTAATTTTTCCACAGCTGAGGTGATTGAGGTATGAGTCTCATTTTACTGGGAGGCACCTGCAAGTAAAATAATCAGAAAGGGCTCCTAATCTGGAGTCCTGCTGGTACAATACCTTCCCTTTTACTCCACTGTAATTTTTTTTCTGACCTAGTTAAGATCTGCAGCAGCTGAGATTCAGGGCTCTACCTGGCCAAACAAATGTGGAACGTGCCCTCGCCAGTTGTGCTCTGTAAGAAATGCTGCTCATTGTCTTTGCAGCTCAAAAAAGCAAGAGCAATGCAGTAATTTCAAAGAGCTTTTTATTTGTAATGCATATACTGAATGCATTTCAGCACTGCATAGCATGAAAACAAGTAGAAGACAATTCTGTTGCCTTTCTCTGTTAGAGCTGATGCCCTTGGTGCACCTGAAGCTGCAGAGATGGTACATGCACAGTGACAGCACAGGAGCAGGAAAAGCTCAAAGGGAAAGGGTTTGTGCTTTGGACCTGTTCATGTCCAAAAAGTGCATCCCCAGTTTGGGATTTTTGCTGGGCGGGGGGGTGGGGAACCAGCCTTAACAGAAATAGAGCTCCAATACACTCCTCACTATCTTTGCTTTCTGATTCATAGGTCTAAGCTGAAGCTGGGCTTTGACCTCTGCCTCTCCCAAAAGCCAGGCCACGAGAACACTGCCTCTCTATAGATCTGTATCAGCCTAACTGGTGGAAGCCAACCTCCCAAAGAAGTTGCATCAACTCATGCCCATGTCCTTTAATTCTAGATTTAGCAGCCTCTGGAATCCTGTTTAACAATCCCACACTGCAATGTCTGGCCTGCAGCCTCTCCTGCAAAAGCCAAAGCATTGCTCGTTCCCACTGTTAAGCACTGATGTGACTGGTTAAGGAAAAGCAGGGAGGACCTGAAGTTTTGTGGAAACACTGCAACTGCACAGGAGGCACAAAAACTATGCATTTTTTTTAATCAAAGGTCAATAATCAAACAGGTTTTTTTCAGCTGTGAGCTTACAGTACAAGCCTGGCACTTCAAAGACTATCTGTTTACAAACATGTTTTTTAATGAGTTATAGCAAGGTCTGTTCCTAAGGGCTTCCTCTAGAAATCTACAGAAACTATTTCACTGAGCTTTGCAGACAGCAGCACCTCCTGTTACTTCAGGACACAGAGCCCAGGCTACCTGCATATCTGACACTCAGTTCAGCCAGGCACTGCTGCTGCACAACAGCCCCAACCAGAGGAGAAACTGGTAAGTTACCGAATTGCAGTTTAGTGCAAATAAAAACTAAGCTACTGCTGTGTAAAATTTGCTGTGTCTATTTGTTACCTATTTAGCTCCATCTCCTGATTACACCCCATAACATTTGTTGAGTGCAGACCTACCATAGTAAAATGCATTCACAAATCTTTGCTTGTCATAGTATTGTGAAGTTTCAACTCTGGAATTCATTTCACCTGGAAGTGGTGCTAATTGCTTTCAAGTAGTGAAAGCAGATGGAAACATGCACTGCAGGATCCTTTCAGCTCTGACACTGAGCACTCAGCCCTTCAGCAGCAGCTCTCAAAACTCTTTAAACAGCTGTAACCACTTTGAAGTGCCTGTTTTTGCAGATGGGGACCCCGGGACATGGGTCATGGACAAGCTCACAGCTCGTGCCACGTCAACTGAGCAACACGAGCAGCTCTGGGATTTTTCAATGTCAAAAGGAGGGCCACAAGCTGCCTCTAAAGTGGGCTGCTGGAACTCACGGGTGCAGCTCAGCTCTCAGCAGGAGGAGACGGGGGCACAGGACTTGATGGAGCTGCCATGAGAGAAGTGCTCATGAACAGCTGCTTACCAGGAACGGGGGTCTGGGTCTTTGTGTATCATGTCAGGCTGAGCTAATGCCCCTGTCGTGGTTCTCCTACCAGGAAATTCTGGCGAATAGTCATTTCAGGCACCCCAAAAAAATCCGAAACACAGTAGTAAAAATCAGACAGAAACAACAAAAGGTTTTTATAGCTGGAATCATTATTCATAAACATTCTCAGATTGACTTTAAGATACACACATACAAAAGAAGAAATAAACCAGAGCAGCTCCAAGTTATGAACATGGCAATAGTATAAAATTTTCTGGTAACATGAATGTAATCCATATACTGTAGCACCAGTTGCAGCACCTTTCCCTCATGCCTGTGTGCTGTCACTGTTTCACAGATGAGACTGAGCTTGTAAGAAAGACATTCCTAAATGGTGTACAGAGCTGCTACATGAGGTAAAGCATGAAGGTAGCTCAGGGGTTTAAAGTTGGAGCTTCTAAATTAGTTTTAACCTATAGAGCATGCAGCCAGTAACTAACCAGGGGACTGATGCTGGACTTGCCTGGAGAATAAGGGGAGCTTGGGAAAGAAGAGAGAACAGCATAATAGTTGTGATAAAAATGTTTTCTCCACTTCTGGTTTAAAAACTAAAACCAATCCATCAAAAACTTCTCCAAAAGACTGCCACCATTTCTCTCCCAGTGATGAGGGAGGGATGAAGATTTCCCAAAGCCTGTACTACATGCAGGACAAGCACGCTGCCCCAGGTACAGCCTGCCAGTGTTGGAAGAAGCAGCGCATTGGTAAGTGGGAGTTGGCTGGAAATTCGACTAGGAGCTAGTCACATCACTGGAGTTACACAAGCAGTTTTATTGCTATTCTAAGGGTACTTGACATGTTTCCATCCCTTCATGCAGCCCAGCTAGTGTTCAGCTGTTATGAAATCATTTGCATTAACAATTCTTTGCCAAAAGAAACTTGACTGATCTTACAAAATTATAAAAGCATGAAAAAGAGAGAGACAGAACCTTTAAATCAGTTTCCACATGAATAATTAACACAGACAGAGGTTATAATGGAAAGGCATTTTATTTTCACCAGGTAACACTCCTCCATGTATAAAGGAAATAACGGGGAAAGAGAAAAAACCCAACAAATCCCCAAAACACTACTATCACCATGAACACTTGAAAGATCAGGTCTGAGAGCTGCAGCAAAGGCCTGCTCACATCCTCCATTGCCTCTGTGAGGCAGAGCTGGTTTTGCATTCCCCACAACCAGGTTCACATACAAAACAAGACCAATGCTGCCAGAGGCATTTTTAGCTCCTTGGGTCTCTTACGATATAGTTAAACAAATTGTGGGCATACTAATAAAGCTAAAATAAAAAAGAAAATAATTTAAAAATTCATGGAAAGGAGCTCACTGTGCTAGTCCTGCATTCTTTTCAGCAGTAATTCACTCTAAGATGCCTCTCGAGTGCAAACTGTATTAGGGGGCTGAAAGCATCAACTCTAATAAAAGATAACAGCCAACACACATATAAATAAGACTCATTTCCTTTTTTAAAACAACACGGGAAAGTCAATTCCCACTGCATGATTGATGGAGACTTCCTAAATATTAATAAATATATTACAAATATTTACAAGCTTCTGATTTCATCCTCTGACTCTAGTATGAAGTTCAGACCGTAAGTAGGACATGCTGGGCAGCACGGCGGGGGGTGCGGGCACATGGTGCAGTGGATTTGGGATGCAGGCAGCGAGATGGGAAGCTAAAAATAGCCCACTCTGCAGAGCCAGGCAGCCAGCGAGCTGAGCTCCTTCAGGCTTTGTGTGACAAACCAGCCCACTGCTTTGCCTTCTGCACAACGGAACGCCAGGATAATGCAGGCAATTGTGCCAGGGAGGAAGGCATGGGAGGCGAGGGGAGAGGAGAGGCAGCCCTCCACACCATGTTTTCTGGAGTCTGCCACAATGTGTGTCAGCAGCCTGGAGGGTTTTTTCCCAGGGAAAAAAAAGGGAGGTTATATCCAGGCATGGCAGCAGTGTGTGAGCAACGGGGAGCAGTTTGTACAACCACTGTGGTGTTGTTCAGTGTTTGTGCCCTGCCCAGTGTGGCAGAGCCCAGCCTGATCCAAGGACTGCTGGGCATCCTGGCAAGGCTCAGGCTGGAACACATCCTGAGGCTCTGCTGCTGCCCCAGAGCCACTCCTGGACACTTCCAAGGTGGAGGGGTGTGGAGACTCATCTCCCTTTGCACACTCAGGATTTACTTAGTCCTTCATCTTGTCTGCTTTACAACATGCTAAATTCCTCTCAAAGAGAAGATAAACATGCTGGATACTCTGCATCTCAGTGGCCTGAGGACAGCAGGGAAGAGGACTATGAGCAGAGGACTGAGTGACTGTAACATGAGGCCAGGGCATTTCCATGAGAAAATGATAACAACAACAGGGGAGATGCAAAGCAAGATTTCCTGCATTTCTTTCAGTCTAGTTTCCCTGATGCACCGTGCAGCAAACACATGCCTGGTTTTGGCACAGAAACAAGAAAAAGTGCTGATGTGACTGAGGACAAGCGACCCCTCCAGCAATAGCAGAACCTTTCCAATCAGTCTGCCTGTGCTGCTCCCCTTCTGCAATCCTACATCCTTATCTCATGCCAGTAATCCAGGTGCTTTAACATGCAAGACACTTTTTCAGAGGTACCCCTGAGGAGAGGGCCGTGACACCTGACCTTACATGGGACAGCTTATGAGGGAGAGTTAGCACTGAGCCCTGCTTTTCCTGTTTGCATTGGTTCAGAAAAAATTAGAAACTACTTCAATAAGCCCTGCATATGCAAAAATTTTCATTTTCCAAGGAGGTGTTTAACGAAAAATAAGGATGAATGAGTCCCTGGGAAGCTTTACAGAGACTCTTGCATGTGCTTTTTCAAATCAGCTTAAAAGAGAAGACAGGCCAGGTGCTCTGCAGGCTGCAATGTGAGGTGCACACAGAGTCCAAAGGGGACCAAAGCCCAGCTCCCACATGGGAGCTGACTGGCCCTGGTGCCTCCCAACCACAGCACTGAGTCTTGCAGGGCCAGAGGGGCAGTCTGCCTCTTGGGCTTTGGGAACAGGGGAATCTCTTTTGATTAATACAGCTTTAAAATCACGTTATAGAAATCCAGTTCCAGCTACTTTGGAGCAGTTCTGAGGTATCTCTCATTAATCTGAAGTATAGAAATGTTAATAAATAGATCTGAAACTTTTCTGCTATGTCATTCTATAATACACTGTTATATAGATATTAAATATGCCTCAGGGTATTAAAAAATTTATGAAAAAGTTACAGTAGTTGATTTTCAAGTATTAATAACTTGGCTATGTTAGCTTGTTTTTAAATACCAAAAAGATCTGGCCCCAAATTATTGACTAAACCCTGGCTATGCCTGAATTAAAAAAAAAATGTATTTTGAATATAAAAACAAGTGCAAAAAAGCATGAGATGTCAGTTGATGCAACATCGTTGAAACTTCTAAACTACTAGTCTAGCACTCTTTTGTGAGTGAATTAGAAAGGGGAAGAGAACGACAAGAAAAAAAAGACTAACGAAAAAAGAGAAATCGCTCCCAATCTGAGACAGCACTGTCCCAAATTTCAGCAGAACACGAATTTTTACAGCCAAGTTATAAACCCCAGAAAAAATGGGGTTACTAGTGGATATGCTGTCAGACAGAACTATAGCAGTATCTGTGTGCTCCATTATAATACAAATTTACACCTTACTCACTGTTTTCTCTGAGTAACCACAAGAACAACTTTACAGGTATTCAGTTAAAATTAGAAGCCTCCCATAAATCCCATCCTCCCCATAAACTGTACAACTCTGTCTACTACTAAAAGTCACTGCTACTAGTAGTCGTTATCATACATTCAAGATAGAAAGTAAACTACTAAAACCTGCTCAGGAGACGCTTAGAAGTACACTAAGGCTTAAAAAGTACAGCAGCTCGGGGGTATGGCCAACCACACGGTTAAGAGCTTTGTCACCTGTTTAGCCCCAGGACACAGACACTGCAGAGTCCTGTGCTGAACCCTGATCTCAGGGCAACTGAAAGGGTCCAAAGGAAGACGGTTTAGCCCAGAGCCGCTGGCGCTGGGTGTCTGGTGTGCGACACGACCCTTTGCTGGTTCGGCGAGGACGCCAGCACAGCCAGGGTGGTAACGCCAGCAGGACTTACTGTTTGCTACTGTGCTGACACTGACACTTTGCTAGGTCTGGTTCTCCACTCAACACGCGTTTCCAGCTCACCTCCTGAAAAATGATTCAAAGCATGGTTGAAAAAAGATTGAAAGCAAGAAGAGGCTTTCTAGCTTCCACGCCCATGTACGAAAGAGGCAACAATTTCAAACTATCGGTTTTCCTCCAGTGCGAGCAGCTGACCCGTCGCGTCATTCTGCACAGATCTAAACACAGCGCTCTGTGTCTCCGGGACCCGCTGGAGTAGGAAATCCTGGGATCTAATGCAAAGCCAGTCAAGTGAGACAAAGCACCGGAACTGACAGTCCGGTTTCAGTGACCTTGCTCATGGATGATGACCTCACGAAGACAAAAGCAAAGAAAAAGGCACACGGCTCAGATCTCATTGATAGTCCTTTCAGAGGGGCAGTATTCGGAGGTTCCCGGTGACGACACGTAGAAGGACTGCGTTTTCCTTTTCAACCTGGCTCGCTTGTTGGCCAGAGACAGGCTGCGCCGGCTTGAACTGATGATTTCTGAAATGAACTTCTTGCAGTCCACGCAAACCTCCATTGTGCTCCAGTCCTCCATTAATTCTTTGGGAAACTCTTCCTGTGACTTATCCACAGACTTGGACCTTGAGGTCAACCTGAAAGGCAAAAGAGCAGGATCCTGTTATTTAGCAGGCTGGCGCTGGGCCCCAAGGGGAAATGGCACATCAGAAATGCCTGGGTTTAATTTTTCCTTTCTCCTGTCCCAAAAATGACACCAGGAGATCAAACACTGGAGAGGACAGTTTCTGTCTGGATTGGCAAGATTGCAGGGTCACTAACGGAGGGCATGTGTAATATTTACAACCTGGCAAAAACAACCTTACTAATAACTTAAAATAGGTTATGACTTTGGCCGATCTACACAGCATCTTAGCACTGGGGATTAACACAGAGTTTATATAGTGGGTTCCCTCAAAAGGAGCATTTCTTTTATATTTAATTTCTTGGATTAGTCTTGACAACCATCTGTGTACAAGACATAAAACCAACAGATAACTTGATAATATCAAAGTGAAAAAAAATACGAAAACATGAATTAGAAAAATTAGGGGGGGGGAAAGGATAAATCTGTGCAGAAGCCATCATTAAATTCTCATTCAGTGGGTGATTTCAGCCTGTGAGATTTATCTCCAAAGAGTCCTTCACTTCAGAAAAAGACATGTTAAGGATGTTTTTGCAGAGGTGCTACAGAAATACAGTTGTCCCAGACTCAGTTTTCAACTGTAATGTGAAAAAGGTTTAAGAAGACACTGTTAGTTTTGCTATTTCAGTAAATTAAAGCAACAAGCAGAAGAGACCTGGCTTTTCAGGCTTCAGGAGAGTTACAAGCATTACAAACACTGACAACTACAAAATAGGTAGACAGCACCTTAATGATTGATAGCCCAGCATGGAACACTTAGGGGCCATTTACAGCAGACACAAGTGAGCTTGGGTTGTTTCTCACCTGCTCCGCAGTGAATGGTGGTGACTGGTAGAGGGTTTCTCTGGCCTCATGAAGCTTTCTCCTCTCTGCAGGGTTGAAGGGCCCAGTGAGAAGATGGGGAGAGAAGAGTATGGCTTTGATGGCAACCGCATCTGTTGAAAACAGCAGAAGGAACGTGCAGCATCATTGCCAAGATTGCAGCTTTTCAGAAAGGCTCTAACCATAGCTCTACTTACTTTTTTGCAACAGTGTGAGCATACAGGCCTGTGTAAGAAAGAGAGGGCATGAATCAATCCATTGGCAAAACCACATTTAAATCAAGAATAAGGGATAAATGTTTTCAGGAGTTAGAATCCTCCCCCATCCTCCCCTTAAACACTTTCATTTTTAAGGCTTCTTCAACACAATAACTTCAAATCAGAACATGAAACCAAAACCAGGAAGAAATGCTAAACAAGANAAATAAACTGGTTTTCCTCTAAAGAAACCAAGAAACCTTTGGTGAGACAGTAACTCAGTGATTACATATATCCCCTCCTCACTGTCTCACTGTTCAACTTAAAATCTATCGCTTTTCCTGCAAATGTTTCCTTCTCCCTTTTCCCCTGCTCCAATACCTGAAAAATAACTCAATAGGTAAATTGACTTGAAATGTTTTCTCCAACAACAGAGGTTGTGGAACTGTTGACTGGGGAGTCTGAGTAAATACCATATTCTTTCCCACAAGCATAAAAGAACAAATCAGTGTTTCTCTCACTTTTAGTCAAGTATTTCAGTCCAAGGAAGCAATTCTGTCACTTAGGAAAGAAATGTTTTAGCACAGTTTTTTTTAACATAGACTGTTAGAGAAACAAACCCGAAGAACAGCATGAAGCAGAACATTTTTAGGGTTTCTAATGTATAAATCAATAATTTTCCCTCTGAAATGGTACTCACTTATTAACGCATATTAAATATTTACCTTTTACAGAACTGACAAGTGTAAGACCAGGTAAAGAAAGAAAACCTTCTTGTTCGACAGCAAAAGCAGAGCTAAAAGGAGAACAGAGGAATCCACAACGTTAGGCAGAGTCCCACACAGTGATGACTTCATCTACCAATTGCTGTTGGCGAGATCACAGTTGCAGTACTCAATCCAGTTCTGAGGCCCATACTTCTAAGATGATATTGAAAAGAAGGTCCAGAATTTTATCTTCATGTATTTAGAACTAGGCCTTTAATTGTTTTACCTAAATTAAATACTTGCCAGTAACTAGATACATTTGGTTAGAAATAAAAGTGAACAATTTTAATAGTGGGGTAAAAAATTAAAGCATCAACTTACTTTGAGATTTGATAAAGGCTCATTACTAAGCTTTATGTATCGTGACAATAGGCAACAGCTGAATCTAATGAATAACACCTTAACATTCTTGTTCCTCTGCCCTGAATGTATTACAATTTTAAAATAAATTTGCATACTGAACACAGGTAATCCTGTAGGTAAAATACACAGTGAAGTCAAAATACAGTTGTTGAAGGTGTTCAAGAAGCACAAGACAGAAGTGGAAGAAAAGGGCATTGCTCCTGCCAGTAATTACCAAACTCCAATTTGCAGTTTACAGAAAAAAAGGCATCAGTAAATGAACCTCTAATATTAAACCTCTTTCTGGGGTCACGTGTCATCTGACTTCTCTGAAGGCTGTCATTCTCTCTATGCTTAATAGTAAAGATTCACATATGAAGAACTTGCAGTTTTCTACTGCTATCTGTAATTTTACTTTATGGAACAGAAAATGTAACCAATCCTGCAGAAGGCATAGGGAAAGAAATCAATTAATGAAGTTTAGAACAGACACATACAGATACACTGTGATAATGGCAAATGCTACTGTAGTTTTATAGACAATCTAAAACAAGGTATTTCCATGAGAAGTTTTCACATTTCTGCACATAACTCAAGGAGGCTGACCCACGTGTCATGTGTTTAGGGGGATGTTTGCTGGACAACTCTTCTTCCTCTCCAATACAGAGTAACAGATGTGTAAATGAGAGGCTTATGCAACTGAGCCTCCACAGACTCAGGCCTACCTTTCCTTTCTTGAGAGCAGTGTAGACATCTTTATATTGCTGGTACTTTTCCAGTTCTGCCTTCACCAGCACCTGACGGATGTGCATGACCTCCTCCACCGTCAGAGCCAGGCACTCCACCGGGTAACAGAACTCCTCCTGGAAGCCAAAAAGCCCATATTATCTCAATGTCAAACAGCTTCTCCCAGATGTCAGCCTAGACAACCAGCCACCTGGTTAGTAACTCCAGAAACAGGGGTTTTCTCCCTTCAAACTGGAATAGCACTGGCTCATTCACGGGCATCACGTGCGTACCACACCATTGGAAGCTGCGTGTCATCTACATGGTGTTATGTTCAGCCTTCAGAACAATGGCAGTTTTCTTCATCTTTCCTCCTCAAAACACTTGAACCTTCTCTCCATTTGTCTTTTACTCTGAAGATTTGTTTCAAACCAATCAATATTCAGATTTGTAATTTAAAAGCAAAAAGGTAATATGACAGATGGCATTATTTTATGCATATTGTTCAAAGTATACATAAAATAGTTTGTCTGAGACTTTGTGATGCCCGGAGTGGCCAAGAAACGTTGTTAGTGGCCTGTTCTAGCAGAAATTTTTATTCAGTGGTACCACATCTTGGTGCTCACATAATCACAGTCCCACTAAGATTACAAAAAACCACATCAGTTCAGGCAGAAAAGTTCTCCTTTCTGCCCCAGGAAAGTAACAGCAGCAATTTAAGCTTTAGAGAATAATCTTCCAATATTAAGCAGATGAACTGCTTATCCAGTGTTGCATTATTAATGGCAGAAACTCAAATAGATACTAATAACACAATCTTCCACTTAAAAAATTTTGCATCTGTTCTGTGTTACAGCATTTAGGAGAATATTGAGTAGAATTTGGTACCAGGGAATAAAAAGCACCAACCCAATTTGTAATCCAGCCCAGTAGTTGATTATACATTTCCAAGAGAAAGACAGAAACCTCTGTGGGAACTCCCATCGCTTTATGCTTAGTGAACCTTTTCAAGTCAGCCCAGAGGGGCTACTGTGTGGTAATGACAATGACATGCAATGCTCTCTGAATAAATGAAGGAAATTTCTCCTGTAAATACAAAGACGTGGCTGACAGTTTGGAAATCTCGTTTACAAATTGAAGTGATGAATCGGATTAGTACGGAAATGCTCCATTTCCATGTACTCAGAGGTCTGTTCTGTCTTTCCATCAGATTAAAAAGAAAATCTTTCTACATTGCAGACCTGGCAAACATTAGCATTTAGGAACCACCACATTTTTAAAAACTGTTGTCTTACCTATCTAGAAAGGGAACACAAAGAAACTTCACTCTGTTTAAGGTACCCCACGAAAGACTAGAATTGAGTTAACTTTGTTAGATTTGCCAGCTAAAACTTTTGGGTATGGAAAACTAGTTTTCTGGAAAGAACAAACTACATCAAAAGCAGCTGCAATTTGCTCTGAGGTGTAGAACTGCACAGCCAAAACAAAGTAACTTCTGTTCCTTATGAGCAACTTTACAGCTAACCAGCAGCTCTCGGCATTTAGTTCTGAGTTCTTCCCATAGCAACTGCCTTGCTATGGAGAAGGCACGGCTGAAGGCTGGGGCGAGACAGGAGAGGAAGTGGGTGGGAAAGCGGGATGCATACAATGCCAGCAGACCCCCTGGATTCTGCATCGTGGGAGACTGAGAAAAGCTCTCCGAGGTGTGTGAGGCTGACTGAATGCTTGTAATCAATCAGAGCTTTAAGTCCTTTAGAAATACATTGCTTACTTGAAGCTCTTCCTTCCCCCTCATGAACGCCCATTCCTTTAATTTACAGAACGATGACGCCAGGGAATATTGCTCCTTTGAAGAAAGTCTGTGGGTCTGCTATAGGTGTAGAGCACGTACTAAGGGAATAGTGGGGCCCTGTTGTTGTACCAATCAAAAATGAGTATCATTAAAATAGGAATAGCCAGCAGGCGACAGGGGAAACATAGAAAATGTTCACATGTTTAAATGCTAATGTTTTAATTCCAGAGGTTACACAAGGACAACAAAATGTTAATGCAACATTAAATGAAAGATAAATATAATGCCGATTTCAGAAAACTGCTTGGGTTTTTTTCTGCTTTTCAGAATAGAAATAAGTACACAAGAAAATCTTTTGTTTCTACACTACCTCTAAGGCATTGAAATTAATTAAAATTATGCTAAGCACTGGCTAAACTTCACTGAACAATGATGCTTGGGAGTCATTGCTCAAACTTTCAACAATAATGTGTACTCAAATTGGGCAGCTCCAAGTGAGAGCACTCTCTACAATACTTGCATACAACAGAACACAGTAAAGACAAAATATGGTTTGAATGATCTTGGTTTTCTGGAATAATACTCAGTTCTCAATTTAATATTAAAGACAAGTCCATATACTTATTTTCAATGGGGAAAAAATACTACTTATACATTTCTTTTGAACTTGAAGTTTTCATGATCCTCTTGAGAACTGGCTTAACACTGTGCAATCATCTTATAAGCACTGTAATAGTTTAGAGTGTATATTTCTATTTTTTTACTCAGGAAAAGCAGATACTAAGAACTGCACACCCATAATGTGAAATAAAGTGCTTTGTAGGTAATTCTCAGCATACACACACCTAATAGGTCCTTATGTCTAATGAATTTTTACTCTAATGTATTCCTTGTAAAACTTCTCATTAAAGGATGTCACTAGACATTCAAATGAGCTGCATTAGTAAACTGCAGAATGAACAAGTTCTGGATTTGCCTCTAAATTCTGCAATTCACAATTAGTCAAGCACTCTAAACCTTATTCTTTTCACAGGCTTAACGTTTCTAAAAGGTCAGTTGGGTATCTCAACTATAAACCTTCCACTTACTGGTCAAGACAAGAAAAAAAAAGAAAAATTAAATTACTCATGTTCAGTTCTACATAGGGGTAAATGAATTAATTTTCTTTTAAGTGGATTTGCCTTCCTGGTACATGGCTATAAGTTATTCTGGAAGTTCTGATATGTAAGTGTGCTGAGGACCAAAACAACATGTAGGTTTTCAAGTAAAGCTGATTGCAAATGCATTCTACATAATGTATCTTGGTAGAAACATAAAACCTTATTCTTTTCAGCATAGTCCAAGGATTACAATAGTTTTGCTGGATATTTGCTGCAGGATCTTCATATGCTGTAATATTTAAGGTCTGTCCCATTGATAATCTTGTGATGTTGCATTTTTAGTTTGCTGTCCTTTCAGAACTGATTTCTTTTCCCCGTGAGGTGATTGAAGACACACAAATATCCTACACACATTTAAATCAATGTCAATCAAGTGCAATGTCCCGGCCTAAGCTGTAATTCTTGCCACAGCTGAGGAAGTGCTCCCCTAGGAGGGAACATGCTGGTGAAGGTGATTTCCAAGGCCAGCAAAAAGAGGCAAACCTTTGCGGGTTTCCACCTGCTGGCAAAAGCTCTCTCACAGAGATAGTACATAGCCCCTGCCACCCCACACATGGCTGCTTCAACGGGATGAGAGCTGAGCAGAGAAGCTGTTTGCATAGTTGCAAAAAGTGGTCTGAAAGTCATCCTTGGAAATAAACTGGTTATCCTAGGAACCTGAACAACAGATAGGAAGCAGAGAAGCGAATGCTGTGTATAAATGAAACCATTAGCTTTGGTCCTCCGGGTCATGTAAAAAAATAATGATGATAATAATAGTAATAATTAAAAAAGCAAACAGGCTACAAAGGCATCCATATGTACATCTCAGGACACTGACTTCATCTCACTGAATAAGCTCCAAGTCAGCCCACTACAACAAGCACACCACCAGGGTTGACCCTCCCCAAAATCACTGAGCCACCCTGCCTTTCCACGTAGCACTGGCAGCACACATCAACAGGACTGCAGTTGGTGCTTTTCCAAGTTTGTTTCCCCCACTACCTACTTAGGCCTAACTCCCTCTGTCTGATGAGATGCCAGTTCACAAAACCATCTTTAGTATGCAAGACAGACCAGTTTCTTGCTAATCCTGCAAAGAGACTGCAACAAACCCCTGCCTGGTTTCACTGGCATCAAGGACTAATTACTGACGAGGCCTCTTTCACCTTGGAGAGAAACCGCGGTCACAGGAGCTGGTGATAAGAAATGAAACTCCATCAGTCCTGGAGGAAGGGATGAAGAAGTGTGATGTCAAATAAAAAGTAAATAACACTCTGCACTTATTAAGAAGTGTTCACTCTGGGAAGATTACATATGGAACATCTGGAGCAGCCACTGGAAGAGGTGGGTAGCCCTCCGGGGAAGGAGAGAGTTGTAGAAAGGTGATGTGTGGAACTGGGCCAGTGTCAGCATATCAGAACTCATCTACCAAAATGAAAACCAAGAGTATTGTGGGACTTGCTTGTCAGACCCTAGAGGGCACTATTGCCAAATTAAAGAATTAGCTCTCTAGGCATCAGATAAAATAGATTCTTACTAATGAACATCATTTCACTACTGGCTTTCCTTCTTTCTCACTTCAAAGCCAAAACCAAGCTAGGTGACACTTCTCTGAAGATTTAAAAAAACCCAAACAAACAAAAAACAACCAAACCACAAACCAGCAAAAATAAACAAATCCCAACCAAAAAAAGTGACTGAAATGAACAAAAACCCTCCCCCAAACACAAAAGAAACTAGCAAAACCCTTCCCATTTGTTTCCACATTAGCCTGACTTATCTAATGGCCTTTTCTTCCTTCTCCTTTAGTATTTTTCAGGGGGAATTGAATAACTGAATTAGATTTTCTGCATGGTTTTATTTTGTATGTATTTTTCTAGGCATATGTCAGTGAACAGACGGACAGAGGGAGAATATGTATGTGGTCAAAAAGGTCCTGGTGAGAACTTGGTCGACCTATTTAAAATACCAGTCTCATGTAAGAAAATTTTAAGTTGCATGATCCTCTCAAATGCACATGAGATTAATATTATGATGTAACATACTCAGATACAGTAAAAGTGTGATGGAGCAAATGTCTCTGTATAGCATATAATGTTTTCTTCTTTCCTCCCTTTAAACTGTTTGTCTGCAAATAACTCTGGGCCAACCAGAAAATAAAGCTTGGGGTTCCACATACAGTGAGTGACCAGCAGGCAACCCATATTTTGTGATAGTGTTTTCAAACACATGTTGAAGGAACGCTCCAGCTTGGTTCTGCTGCAATCTGTTCTGCTCCAAGTGCACTTTAGCAGAAAATGTCTACTTGTGTTGTGCATTTATCAACATGTTACTACCTGACCTTCAGCAGGAATGAGGAACTACATTCTACTTGGAAGGATGTAATAAAAGCCAGCAGACCCTCTGAAAAGGAAAAGGACATTGCGGGAATATTTGGAGATATTTTTCTGCTTACTGATAGACTGCATCATCTAGTAGGTTTGGATCCTGGCCCTCATCTCTTGGGCCAACAAAAATGCTCTTCAAAGCCCATTAATACCGCTGTACTACAAGACAGAGCAAGTAAATATTCCCTTCCTTTCAAAACTAGGATGTGTTTATTGGTTTCTCTATTCACCAGCACCTCATGGGGCAGTCTTTGAAACTCTGCTGGTAGGAAAAGAGACAAGGAATATATCCTGCATGAAATGACAAAGCACTAATCAGTATGTCAGCATAAACGAACCAGGATTTCATACTCTTTGCTGTTCATACTCTGTTGGAAAACAGTTCTCAATTAAAGCTAATTGATCAAATGCACTGTACTTTCTTTTGAGGCAATAATACAGGTTTTTGCCTCAGTGACTTCAACAAAGCAACACAGACAAACCTTGATTTGGATTACTGAAAGAGCTTTCATATGTATAAACATTACCATGCAAGCTTTTAAGGTGGGAAGAAAAGAAACCATTCATTCAGTCATTAACAGCAATACTTCCAACTAAAAAAATTCCCCCAAATCCCAAAACAGATCCACTGCTTTTGAATCATCTCTGTTCAAATGGAAAATCAGTAAGGTGAAGTTTGTTTGTTTTGATAACATTCTGAAACAAAATCAAGACACGTGGCTTTACCCGGAGTCCTAATCAAAGTGTAAATGTTTTCTGAGGCACCTGTACCTGGGATTTTGGATAAATATGCTAGAGAGACAAAGTTCAAATCTTGATTTTGAAACGTCTTTAGTAGCCAAGGGCTGTTTCTGAATTGAGGAGTTTTCTTTGAGTCAAGTTCTAATCACACTGAAGCCAAGTTTTAATTTTCATTATACTCTTAGAATGCCTCTTTTTCTCTCTCCTACCACCCCCTCCACTTACAAGTGACCTGGAGCTCTGTTTTGAAGGGGGTAGGAACTGTCTCACATTGGTTGGTGTTTCCTTTTCAATGGAGTGTCGTCTCTGAGGTGGCTGCCGTCTCTCAGGCTGCGGTGTAGACGATATGGGCAAGAACTTTGGAGGCACTAAGGATTCAAACAACATAAAAAAGTTAGTTCTTGTAAGAGAGACTCTTGGGTAACATTGCTCAGTATTTAATCCAGCCACTGATTTGCTAGAATTCCTACTACTGGTTGCTGAATTTACACATCTGTACTCAGAGCTTCTTCAAGACAGGTATCCCATTCATCACAACGTCCATAGGACACATCACACATTCCAATAGGAATACTCATAAAACTAGCAAATAACACACACTACTGTTCAACAACCGTGGTGTTTCAGGATACTGGCTTATTTTGTTTATTTCACCATCATGTGCAGAAAACACAGGCACAGATTGCAGGTGTCATTACCAAACCTTTCCAGTGAAACTGAAACACTTTGAAACAAACAAAAAATACTGTTCCGCAGTAAAGGCTACAATAACTGCCTGAAAAGAAAAAGACCAGATCCCTCTCTGGCCAGGAAGTACACTTGTGAGAAATACTGGTGATTGCTATGTGTCTTTCAAACAAGTACAGCCATTGCCATGGTGACAGACATGCAAGAAAATTCTGAATTTGTCTTAGCTTAGAACATGTTTCTGCAGCAACAGATTGTTTTATGAGATGAGCAGAACTAACCTATCCCCTCCATTCACTTTTGACTTCCTCTACAGTTCTACATCAACTTCAAGTATGACACCTTTTCTTTCACAAAGATATCCACACATAGTGGGGGCTAATGGCTTCCACTTGTTTATCATATTTGACCTGTTCAGCAAGTTCTGGCATTCAGCTCTAGGGGTTTACTCCATTAACAATGCTCAGCTTTAGCTTTCTATAGAAGTTTCAGACCAAGTTCACTGCACAGAAATGTATAAAAGCAGTCACTGGGCTCTCTCATAATAACTTACTCTTTCTGCTGCTGGTGCCTTCTTGAGAGGGGTCTTCCACTTGTGAGGGGGAGATGCTGCTGCTACTTGCTGATCTGTGCACTGATTCCTCCTGTGTGGCAAGAGGAAAAGAAACAGAACTCCTCAGGAACTGTTTTTAGTTCTTTTACTGCTTCTTAGTACACAGAAACCGTAAGCTATCACAGATATTTTGCCCCATTCAATCACTCAAAGCTCTAGAAGAAGTCCTGAGAAAAACACTGGCTCTGCATTGCACTGAGCAAATGGAATTTTCAGAGCTCAGTTTTTTTAGAAACTGCTAACTACGTGGTTGGAATTCAGTGTATTTGACTACTGCATGAAAGAACAGGATCAGGAGAGAGGCGCATCAATCCATTGTAACCTGTTAATTTTCTTGCTGTATTCAAAGACTTCTGCAGCTACAGCAGATACATTAACTCAACTTTACATCTTGCACTAACAAGGAATCAGCACTTAAGATTTCTCTTGTCTCCAAAGGAATGAGAGCCACTCATGTAAGTGGCTCAGGTAAAGAGAAACTCATCTGATTTGCACTGCACTGTTTCTCTAATTCCCAATCCTGGTGCACTTCTTTCTTCTGTATTTAAAAGAAATCTAATCGACTACACAGGAGCGTTTCTTCACAACAGACAAGAGCAACTCCTGCAAGATGAAAGAAAGTAAAATGGGCTCTGACTAATACCTTTCAACTACCTAAAGTAACATGCCATCCAAATTATTAAAACCTTTGCTTTCACCTAAAAACTCTGTCTTCAGTCACCAGATACCAGTAAAGATACCAGATACCACAGGAGCCTCCTAAAGAAATAGCACTGAAAGACCAAGTGTGAATGCTCTTTAGCACTAATGGGAATGCTTTCAACTAAGGAGACTTACATCATTTAAGTCTTCAAGATTTACAGACCAAACATGTGACCTGCTCTAAAATCCAGCAGGTGGCTGAACCTCTCTCTCACAGATTTCCTTAGTTACGTGAATTGCAAGCAGGAAAACCTCCACTGGCTGAAAGACTGCCTTCTTTGGCAACAGCCAGATAGAAAAGCTGGCAGGGTCACCTCAGTGAGCACCACGCATCACAGGACAGAGGCCTCTGCAAGTTCCCAGGTATTCCTGGTTTGTCATTTCAAATTCCTTCTCCTATACACAAACACGTGCACTGAAAATGCTACTATTTCTCAAACACATAAAGGTTTTTTGAGAATGAAATCTTGTGTAGGAAGTACTGATGAGTCTTTTATGAATTCCTCCACATCTATAAATAACTGCTGAGTATTACAGTAGACTACCTGACATTTTACATTTGAGATTGGATCAACCCAAAATCCAGAACTGTGCACTTTTCCACTTCTCAGAGATACTGAGAAAGCTGCAGCTTTAAAAGCATCACCCTAAAACATCTGAGTGTATTACAGACATGACTTTTGGCAAGATAGATATAGCTTCATTAGGAAGACACAATTTTTATATCCTTATTAAAAAGTCACTATTAGATTGCTACTTCTCTTAGCCACACAAAGCAAACCAGCAATTCCTGCTCCCCACCCCCTGGAAACTGGGTGATGCAGAAAAAGCAAGGACAGAAAGAAGGAATGATTGATACAATATTCGTCCTTGCCAGTAAATGGGCATGGGGCTTTATCAGACCTTCCCTTTCACCTCTGCCTGGCTACACTGAGTGTTGGGATGTAGCCTGCCTCACAAAACAGCTGAAAGAACAAAGGAGATTCAGGGGAGGAAAATGTGTCTGTACCATAGCTCATTTGGAGGTCCACAGCTTGGCAGTGCAGGTATTTCCAGCCTGTAATTTAGGGCATAGTCATAATTTCCCTCCCAGTGAGTAGCTCTAAATAGGCTAAGCCTGATTCAAACTGCAGTCAAAGAGGTGGCCAAGTCATTTACAGGCAGTCAGGACAACACACACACTCTTCTGTGTGTTACATACAAAGTAAAAGTCAGGAAAGAAATAAGATGCTCTGACAGAGCAAGCTTCACCATGTGCCACATCCTTCACCAGCTTGAAAAATTTCACCTTAACTCCCTTCAGTTTATTTTCAGTATTTTAGCACTGTTCCTGAGCCCAAACCAGTGTTCTGCTTCAGCATCTTTAACATCTCAACTGCTTCCCCAGTTACTTCTGTTGACTCAAACCAGTACAGCATGTGTTCTCCGTGACAGCTCGATATGGCTGATTTATTTTCCATTTATCTTTTGCTATATTTTCCAGAGCTTATTCCATACCACCCCACTTGCCTGCACGGTATTCCCTAATCAATACTCACATTCAGACATCTTATTTTTCCCCTCCTACAAGAATTATTTCACATTTCTCTTTACATAATTTTCTTTTACTGACTTCTGCTCATTTTTCTGTGTGAAATATCATGCTGCATTAGCTTCAGGATGCCCAGAGCTACAGGCTGTAAGTTGAAGATCCAACTCTCATTGACAGGTCTTAATATTCCTGCATCCTGCCCAGCTTTATTCATGTTAATAAAACCTCATGTAGCCTCTATTGTAATTTTAAAGACTGATGAGTGATCTCAGAATGCAAATATCTTCTGCTTTCAGAATAGATGCAATCAAATTATGCACCCACAGAAGTCACACACAGGATAACCCCTAATACAAAGAGGGCCAGCCTTTCACAGATCAAGAAAGTATGCAAAGAGATAAATTTCTCCCCACATATATTTCTTCCCAGTCTATCTTTCAGCTTAGATGCCTTTGTAACCACCCTGTCAGAAAACCCCTCCTTCCCCATTTACAAGAGAGAAAAAGAGTCAGGGAAGACTGCTTTCCCCAGGCTAAAATTATCCTCTGTGAATAAACCCTGTCTGCATTAGCTTTCCAGACAGCTTAACTTTCAGAAAGGTCCAAACTCAATTAATAATACTTGGTCCAGAAGACAAAGCTCATTCTTGAGGATGTAATGATACTTCCTGAGGATCATATATAATGCAGCTTTGAAACTAGAAAGCTCTTTGAGGTTGTCTCCTTTTAATGCTTTTTTAAATCTTTAACTCTGTTTGAGAGAGGACGGATTAAAAATTATTTCTCCACCTGAGTGGTATTTGCTTGTCCCTGTCTGTGAAACATTTTTAGGGTCCCAAATTTATATAGCAAACTGCACCAAGATTTGCACCAAACTGCAACCCCTCTGGCACAGCTGATGCTCTTTATTTAACAGCTGGTAGGGTGAAGCTGGCCTTACATCTGAGTCCTTTAGTGACAGCTCCTGTATGGGTACCAGAAGGGTGCAATGCATTTTCCTGAATTCCCAAAAGCCTAATTGCTACATACATACTGTGGACAGACACCAGGCATTTAGGAAAGTAAGCAAATACTGATTTAAGGCCAAAATTAGCATTTAGCATCTTAAAAGAATATTCTCCTTTTTGAGATCTGATCTAATACTTTTGAAGTTCTGTGGGCTGACAAAGCAATCATGGAAAATTTAGATTATAATCTGCGAAGTCACTTCTCATCTGATCAGTTCAGCGAATTAAGAACTAAGACTCAATTCTGACAAATCGAGAAGCAAGTTGTGTCCTGATTTTTTACCTCTGAATCTGAGCTGTCAAGTTCAGCCAACGTGGGAGCTTTAAGGAGTCTCTTGCGTTGTACTGTCACTTGTGTGGCCCCATTCTTCTTTCCTTCTGCTGCCAGGCCACCATTCACTACAGAGGCATCCACTACTTTTCTTCCAGCCTCTGGTGTTGACACATCTAGCAAAAGAAACAGAACAATTGGTGTTTGGACCTACTTTGCCCTCTCAAATCTTACTGTCAAGGCAGGACACACAAAAAGGAAAAAAAATTAATGTCATTTTTTTTAATGTCATCAAAATCAATTAATGTGTGCAATTACTCTACTTTCAGCAGGAGGCTGCTTGGAGAACTACAGGCAATGGCTCATGGTACAGAAGCAGTGCGGAAGAATGAAAGCAGTGGAAAAAGCAGCAGTGCATAACAGCATAACCCTAAAACCCAACCTCAGAAGAACAACAGTCAACCTTGAAAAAATTGCCTGTGTTAAACCCAAAAATATTCTTCCCTCAATGTATAGCCTATAGTTAACTATGTAACTCATAGGAGAAGAATGCACAACCATATCTGGGCAAGTGGGTTTCCAGTGCATCTGATGACACCACCACACAGAAATTAGGAGGTTTAGCATGGAGTAAACCCTGTTTTTCCTGTGAGGACAGAATTACATTTTATTCTGCAGTATACAGAAAAGGAATGAAAATTAGGTAAATAATGAGCATTCATCAAACATATGCACAACTCTTAGGCTTGCATGGCCATTTGTATTAAAAGTATGTCTGTGATGTCAGACCTTCATGTAAGAGCAAAAACAGGAGGCTCCAGCTCTATTTTCATCCACAGGAGTTTTACAAGGATGTAACTCCACTCAGTAAATTACTTGGGATTTCTGCCAGCATGCAGTGAAGATGCATCTCAGATAATGTAAGCTTTGGGTCTCTGTGCTTAGCCTAGCTTAGCTTAGACATTAAGATAATGACCTAGGCTTTGATATTTTAGGAGAGCTTAGAGTTTGGTCTGATAAATCGGTTTTAGCCCTGTAAAAGTACAAAGTGCAGTATTCCAATCTGAAGAAAATTATGTTGGAGGGACAAGGAAGGGAAGCTGTTAATCTCCCATTTGCATGTATGCCTAAGCATCTGGTCTTTCTACAAATGTGTTTTTCTACTCATGTAATTATAGGACTCCTTCCTGAGTCTCGTAATAACAAAGTATCTCCAGGTATTATAAGGCTAGGGTAATGATGAGTTATTCTCATTTTTACACATGGTGAAAGGAGGCACAGAAGTTCAAGTGACTTGTACCTTAGGTTACTGGGAAGACTATGACAGAGGAATGATATCATCCAGATACTCAGAGCACCAACAGTGTAAGTACTCACACATCATTTGTTGTTACTTACATAGCTGCCCTGGTATAAACAGACACAGTCACTGCTGCTACAACATTTGCATTGATAAAGCCATCCTCGCACTAGGTAAATTAAAACAGCAGTCCAGACAAAGCTCAGCTACAGTAGCAGGTCTGTTTTACAACATTCTCACCAGAGCAGCTATTGAAACACAACAAGAAGAGGAATAAGTTAAATCAATATATATTTTAAAGAATTATTTAGGTTATTGTTAAATTACATTATCTGAGCTAGAAAAGACATGGGATGTATTATAGTTCCTCCGTAAATCATACCTTCAACTGGGAGTATAAGAAAAGGCCATTATTTGGGCTATTAAAGTCATGGTGACATTCCAAGCCCATGAATCTGTGTACTACAGTGTCATTACTGCCTTCAGGTCCTCCCTACAAAGAGCTGCAATCAAAGACTTAGACTCTGTAACCCTTAGTTCCTATCTTCAAAGGCTTTGCTGATGTGTGTCCTGACTACCACTATGGCTTATAGGTCATGGGGTTTTTTTTCCTCCTAGATTTCTGTGAGTACAGCATAGGCGTCCTCCACATCAAATGCATTCCTGCTCCAAGAGGCACTCAACACAACCCCAGAAAGGGACAGCAGGAAAACAGAACCCAAACTGTCTCCCCTCCCTGCTGCCAACGCCACTTCTTGAGACCTCATAATTAGCTGGCATGCAGTTGACTGAAGGAGCTCCAGGTTTCCTAAATGAGCAAGAAAACCCCCTTTGCTTGGTGTTTGAATTGCACAGGGCGGTTCCTGAACAGACTGTCCAAGGAAGCAGCCCCAGCACAACCACACAACAGCCAAAGGTGGTGCCCCTTCTCCCCTAAACCTCCTGGGCAGTGACTCCCCTGCCTGATGGTAGGGTGATGAAGAATGGCCTGTAAGCACTGTGGGACTCACTGGGACAATAAATAATGGCAAGGCCAAAGTATAAACCTCCTGCCAAAAAAATAAAACATACAATAGTTCTGGAGAAAGGAAAGAGGGGGAACACCCACCAGACATGCCCTAGCACTATGGCAGGTGATGGAATGTGCGTCTGTATCATAAATCCTTCTCTATTTTTTTTCCCTTTTTTTCCCCCCTGCTTTTGTTCTTGTTTTAGGTGTGGGGTTTTTTCCAAAGAAATAGGCCCAATTTCTTCTAAGCCTCAGAAATGGAAATTTCTGGTCCATTTTGGAGGCAACGTATGTTACTTTCATTATCTATGAAGCCTGAACCAGCTGTAATTTAAAGTCACACATGTATGAATTGTTCATACACATTGCTGAGCTGCTCATATGTTGGTTCAAATTTTCTTGAAACACAAGAGAAGTTTTAGTTGAGTCAGGAAGACAATCCAACACAGTATTTGTTTTCAAGGGCTCTTCAGTAGGAAATAACTTATCATCATTCTTTCCTTAAAAAAAAAACCAAAAAAACCACAGGAATTTTTTACAACTTGCAAGCATTAAAGAGTAATCAAAAATTAAAGTAAAATTAGAGAATTATCCTATCTATAAAATCCATTTGTTCAATCGAGTTCAGTTTATCACTCTTGCACTTACAGTGCTGAATACTTATGAATAAATGGATTATTGTAATTTAAGAAAAAGATCATGGAATCTTAGTTTCAACAAACAGATTTCAAGAACAATAACTTGTTCCAAAATTAAAACCAGAATTTGTTAGCAGACACAGACCAAAAAAACATTACTCTGTTTAAGCTATTTTAGTGATGTACTCAGGCAACAGAAACATTACCAGGTGGCAAATAACTGTACATCATCATAAACAAGATAAAATTAATCGGGATAGACAAGTCAGAAACAACAAATAGACTTATGTTTATAAAAATGAATGTGACAGAAGAAATCAATGGACAACTCTTTGAAACAAAAACCCAAATCTGTTTTTTCTTAAGCTGATAGTAGTCCACAATCTCTAGTTTCATAGGCGTTTTGAAAATTATTCCACTGACATTTAGAAAAAGCTTGTGTGCACAATAGCCTGGGGTTAAGATTTTATTAGAGAGTCAGACACACTGGAAGAGTGTCATTTCTCTGTGTTTTCAGGCAGCAAGTACAATGAACAGTACCTGAAAATTAGATGAATGTGTTTGGTTTGAGTTTTTCTCTAAGCTATCATTACAAGAGGGAAATGAAAGAAGAGAAGGTCTTGATTTGATTACTTGATCATTTTGCTGGGCTTCCCTGACTAGCCTTTAAGAAGGGGAAGACAAAAAAACCCCTCCCTGGGATAATATGAAATGCACCCTTATTTACACGTAAGATTACATCTCTTGCAAAACAAGGAATTAAGCAGACCACAAATTACATGCAAACCACAGCAGTCATGTAACCATATGCTGTCTGCCTCCTAACCAGCTCTCCTTGGCAAAGAGTGACAATTGAAACGGGAATTTTGCTCTATGCAGCAAACATACTCCTCAAGATCATAATATTTTTGCACTGAGTTTACAAGAAGGCTCAAATGGATCTGCAGAATTAATATAACAACTTTTGCTAGTTAATATGATGATATATTGGAAATTCTCATATAATGAATAAAAGGTAACAGAGATGTGCTGTTCCTTTCAGCAGACTTAAGACATTCAAGTCAAACCTGAGAACTAATAAATCAGTGTGACAAACTGCCAGCCTTTGCTGGTGTTTGCATCACATGTATTATTGTGTTATCTAAATTAAGAGTTTACCAGGACCTGGTGGAGTCCTTCCTCACACTAGTCTGAAGCAGAGATGATCTAAAAGTAATAATCCCCAAGAAATTTGGGTTTAAAGGCTTCAGTTTCTTTTTTCTTCTCTCCCTGCACACCCCCCAATGTACAAACTGTTTCTGAAATAACACCTTCAAAGCAGCCATGCATACAGCTTTGAGGTAAGAACTCAAGTGTTAAAAGTGGGAGTCACTGCATTTGAAATTAAGCTGCTTTTAAGCTATTACAGGAAGAGGGCAATGACTGCCCTGGTCCCTGCCTGATATCTGAGTACCTCTCAGATAACTCACTACAGGTGGCTGACGCTTGCTGCTTCTATCCTACCAGTAGGAAACAGCAGTGTAAAAGGAGGTCCCAGGTTCCTCTCCTCTCCTCCCCAGGAGAGCAGCAGGCAGGCGCGTGGAGCCGGGCACTGTGACATACCAACCACATGGGCTCGGTGCCAGCAAAAGTCTTCTCAGAAGCAGTTTGCGTCCTCCCCGTCGCAGACAGCATGCATAATATAAACCTGCACCTGTCCTTTAGCACTTAGTAGGAAATACTTCTGGTTTTCAGCTGGTTTTTTTTTCCTGACAGCAATTCCATCAAGCAGAGAGCAATGAAAGCAGTGAAAAAGCAAGTGTGTGGAAACAGTGATGAAAGCACAGTATAGTCTCTCTGCCTTCGAAATAATGAAGAAAGTAAAAGCACGCGAAGCAACAGCATTCAAAATTACTGCTTATCTGCTTGCTATCAATATCCCAACCCATCTAATTCACTGGTGCTGCTCATCTGATGTCTCACATCTACCTAAGTGGAATGTTTTAATCATCCCAAATCTACTTCTAAGGACAATTTATCAGATCACTCAGTCACGCCATATGATGCTACTTGCTGAGAACCACATGACTTGAAAAAACAAAACCAATCACATCTGGGAGGTGGTTAAAGAAACAAGGAAGAGTTCTTCAGTGGTCAGTCAAAAAGAGAAAATCCAAGTACAGTACAGACTACTAAAGCTACTTCTTTAAAATAAAAACGTGATGGTGATGAATTAATGGATCATGAAGAGAGCTTTTACAAAATATTTTTGGGATTTAAACAAATAAGGATGTCTCAGAATTCTTAAAAATAAAAGACAAGAGAAGAAGCAGACAGACACATGTAGAAGGACGGACCTGAACATTTCCCTTTTGTTGGTCACTGGCATGTTCAGTTTTATAATCTTAAAACTGAAGGAGCTTTTGGCATATCTGAAAGTAGTGACACTTCTTTAAAAACTGAAGTTTGCCTGTTTATGCTACTATCAAAGGCCCTGGGGACCCTGCAGCTTTCAGTGCAGTAAAACATGATACCATGTACATATGTAATTTTAATCCCACCAGACAGCTGTAGTAGCTGTACAATACACCATGAGTGTAAGGTTTCACAAAAAGGCTTGAGCTGGATTAACAGCTTGTCACCACCTCTGATGGGGAGAGCCTGTTCCTTCCACCCATGCTCGTCACCTGCTCTCCTGAGCCAGCTCTCTGATCATCTTATCAGATAGTAAACAGGTTTAAATCAGTAAAAGAGCAGAAAACCAACCTGGTAAAAAAATTTGAAGTATTTGTTGCTGGGCTACATGGGTTTAAGCAGGTTATCTTGTGAATGAATGAGCAGGACTTGCACAAAGGAGGAGGGGGAATCTCAGGAGTAGAGGGGAGCCTGGGGAGGAGAGGGAGCAGCGAGTCCTTCCTCCCCTCTCCACAGTGGCAAGCTGTTTACTTGGCTCAGCCAGAACAAGGAGCCACATTCACAGATAGGTAACTTGTGAACTGCATTCCCATGTTACATAACTATACTATTTTTATGTCAGTTATCAAAAAACTCCTGTATGGTCTTTCCAGTTCACAGTATGCCAGCATTTCAGTCAGACTATGCCTTTCTGTGGGGAAAACAAGCAGATGAGGCTAACGGGTGCATGGACAAACTGGGAATGAAAATTTTGCAAAAGTCTCAGAGGAGATGTTTCTACATGCAGCTCAAAGGAAGGAGGGGAGGGGGTACAGAGAGCATGGAATTATTGGAGGTTCTTTCTGGGAGTCACCTAAGGAAAATTCGGTAAGAGCAGCATAAGATAGCTAGCTGTCCTCAGCAGACAAACCCTTGAGGCTGATGTTGAGTATTTCCAACATCAATGATGGAATCTTTGAGCCTGAGCATCCTGGAAAGTTAGTGTATAATGAGGAAGGAATGAATTTATTTTCTGGCTAGTAGGCACAAACTCTATCTGACACTGCTGTCTCTGAAGCAGAACATGTTCATACAGTTACTGCATATCCTAACTAATGTCTCACAAAGAGGAAACTTGAAATTTGATATTAGACAGCTGATGAAGGATCAGCTATTGAATCCTCTGTACCAGTTATTACCAGCAAACCTTACCAATTTATTTTGCTAACCAGTAAAGAAGGAAGGTTTAGCCTCTATTTTAGTGAACCTCTTTGATTTCATAGCTCACAAAGCTTTCACTGCAAAGACACTCAGCAGAATTCAGTTTCTTTCTAGATTAGTATACATGGGTGTATTTCATTAAATCTAGAAAGGTAGGCAAGTTCAAAGCTTGTGAGAAATGAAATACTGCAGAAGATGGTCTAGTCAAAGAGTGCGTGCAAAGACACAAAGGTCAGATTAATAAACAAATAAATCAGACTTGAAGGTGACACTATATTCTGCAATCCTTTTAAGAGTCTGGAATTGTTCTAGGCCACCTTATTTTCCTAATCTATTGAAGCAGAATTCCAGCATGCTATTTAGGGTGAAATGCAGATGTTTTCTATACTTAGGCATCTTTTTGTGGCAAGGGAAATGTAGGTATCAGTAACCAGTTTACCTAATTTTTTTATTTTCACTGACCATGTCTTGGAAGAATCCCTTCACGTTTCTTTCTTAAATGGGAATTCAACACACAGATGGAACAAATTTTACAGTAAGCACAATAACCACATCAGGTGGTGTAGCACGTTTTACCTGACAAGTCAAAACTGCAAGACATGCTAAGTGGCCGCATTGCTGTAAAAAAAGAAACAAAAACAACGAAAAAAGAAAATGATTCGACTATTAGAAAAGCACAGGGATAACGAAAACAAAAGATTAACTCCACTTAAGACATTTTGGATTCTGTTGCCTAAATCCAAAATGTGTCAGACCTACTACTGCTTTACTGTAGTAAAGCTCAAAGTCTGAGAACTACAGGAGCATAAATGGGACTTGCAACCAGAGAAATTATAAATATATTAGTGTAGTTGTAGAATGGGATCTGTGGAATTCAATAAATCAAATATCAAAACAAGAGGCAAGTATCTTAAAAATTTAATATTTTCAAATAAAATGCCTAGAAGAGAAGGAGGGAAAAGGGAAAGAGAGAGAAGAGAAAAAGCTGAAAAAAACTGAAAGCACAAAGTCACATTTCACACAAGTTTCAGTGACCTGAAATAAAGATATTTCTAATTTTTTAAGCATAATCTCCAATGATTATAATTAAACTAATAAAGAGAGACACTCAAGTTAAGCTTGAACAGTAGTTTCCTTGAAGAGCATGGAAAAAAGGCCAAACCAAATCTGATTTGTGCTGCTTCTTGTTCTTTTTTAAAAAACCTTAGATGCATTTAACCTTTAAAAGGTATCTGTAATATTATTCTCTTCTTCCCAGGCCCCTATTTTATTGCTAGATAAGAAAGTGGTCAGATGTTCTTAATTTCTGGAAAGACCTATCTATATTTCCAATTAAACTATGTAATTCAGGGATCAGACACTCAAAATATTACTCAAATGAAAATAAAATTTCAATGCATGAATCCAGATAAGCAGGCCAAGCCCAGTTACAAGAATGCACAAAAATGTTAAAAAAAGCTTACGTGTCATACTTGACAGGTGATAAACATACAAGTTGGTATGAAAGGGCCTGTCAGCCACACATACCACTGCAGTAAAAGATGTTTATAAAAAGGTTATACTGGGACAAGTTTTGCTCATGAGAATCAAGTTGTAAATGCTGTAGGTGGCTGACTCAGAGCCAGATTTGGAAGTCAGTACTTTTCCTGCAGTTCATTAACCAGACAACATCAGCCATATATAGCAGCTACAGAAACAGTATCTAAATCCCTGTCCAAACCTAGCATAATACATTTTAAAGCATAAGGGTGTTTATCACCTAATGCTGAAGGCTGATAAAACATGCACATGAAGAAAAGTTTTTCTTCAAGCTCCATTAGCTCCACTTGCTTGAGTCACAAATCCAAGCTCTTAATTAAAAGGACGTGTACCTCAGAGTTGTGTTTGTCTCCATAGCTTATGCTGATGATTTTATGAGGTCATTTGAGAGCTCACTTCAGCTCCTTTACTCAAACCTCTCCCTTTGTGAGAACAGCTACCAAGCTTCAATCACCATTTCCAACTAAGTTTTAGACCGAGAATGGGCAGCCAGAGGCTGGCTTTCCTCAGTGGCAGCTCAGGGTACAGAAGATCTTACCCATGCCATGTGTTGTGCAGAGCAGAGGGACAAAAGCCTGAAGCTGCTGGGAAACACATGCCATAGGCACACTCAGACCACAGATAAAGAACTGCAGAGTACAGACCTCCTCACCCCAATGGTCAGGTGCAGTTGTGCTCTTGACTGCTATAAACTGAGCAAGAAGGAGTAACTCTGGGACCTGTGAAATATACCTTATGTTCCCAAATACTTCATTCTATTGTGCTTTTTTCCCCCCCTTTTCAATAGCAACAAATATTTCTGTCCAGATGGTGTAAGTGTCCCATGTGGTGTTTCTACTTAGATTTGTAATCCTTAAGCCTCATTACATTACATGTTGTTGCACTAAGCTACATTCAGTGGTCATTTAAACTATATGGCAGATCTATTTCTGCCATACTGAATGTCACTAGCATTACACCATTCTCTGTTCTGCACAGATTCTGTTTTAAAAGGAGCTTTGGGCATAACAGTCAATTCAATGTGAGAAAGAACAAAACCTTGTATTACAACATAAGGAAAAATTATCTAAAAGGCCTTTGGTCTTCTTACTTCTTCATGCCAGCAGCAAATACACACTTGGGAAAAAGCTTTCATGCCTCCCCTTTTACACTTACAGTACTAGGGCACTTAATCCAACCTATTCACTGGACTTAAGAGGAATTACCACAGTTCCAAAACACAAAAAATCAGTTCTTTAACGAAAAATGAGTAATTGGTGGAAGACAGGTATCCCTCATTGGAGGCCATGCCCTGAAATCAGTCCAGAAGTCCTAACCAGTAGCAGCCCAAAATTTCAAAATGGTTTTAAAAACTGCCTACTAACTGGGTTAGATGTCATTTGTATCAGTTAGAAATTGTAAAGATTTATTAGATCAAATTTGCTGCCCCTGAGATGACATATTAGTTACCAGATGGAGAACATTTAAAACATGGAAATTGAATGTTTGAAAGAGAAGAAAGAAATCAGTCCACATTTTTACAAGCTTACTACATTTGGAGAAATGTCTAGGCCTGTTAGAAATGTTAATTGATAGGCCAAGCACAAAATGAATCCAAATCAGAAATAAGCAGGACCAAAGAAACAATATTCAAAACATCGTGCTTTTAAAAACGTCCCCAAGCATTCCCCAAACTCCATCAAGCACTTCAAAAACAATGCAACAAAGCAAGACTGATGAAATTGTTTTTCTCCAGAGACAATGGGTTGTCACAATCCACTTGAATCTGGAGCAGTGCCTTTGAGCACGTGGGAAGCACAAATATTTTGCAAAAAGCAGGATACAGAGTACATATGTGGATTATTTCATGTTTTTTGGCTGTAAGATGCCACATTTGCTCCTCAAAAATCCAGCTACTTTAGTTTTTCTGATACAGATACCACTCTCTTAAAGCAATCTAAGTCACTATGTAAGATTATATTAGTCATGCTTTTGCCATCAAAACCATGGAACTAATGCAAAGTGGTGATCTCTGCACAGCACAGTATTTGTATCATTTCATAGTGGGTTGTGAAATACACACTGCAGAAACTAAATGTTCTGCAGTGCAAGTCTGAATTATTTTCCCACTAAAAAGATCTACAAAGACACATTCCATAACTTAGAAAATGGAGCAGATTTAGATTCACAATAAATGCAACAGATTCAATAACAAAATAAAAGCAGGTTTTAAGTTAAAATAAGAAAGTTGACTCTGCTAAAAACAGGAAACAAGGAGAACAAATTAATTAAAAAACAACATGTAAAGAAGACTTGCTGATATGTAAGACATACTGGGGAGGAGCAATAATTGTTCCACTCTGAGCAAATCTAACATTAACTGTCAGGTGCAACAAGCAATACAATACCAATAAATTTATCTAATATATACACTAAAAACTTGATAGGAATCAAGCCGAACCATTCAGTTTCTTATTTTAAAATATAACTTAGCACAAAGATTGCACAGCCCTAGAAAAGCCTGTAGGTTCTTTCTTTTTCTGAAGGGATGAGAATAATTTTCTCTTCCGTGACATCTGCCCAGATGTGACTAATATTGCTGCTTCTTCTGTGGGCAGTGTTCTGTGGATGCTGCAGGTAAAAACTGGCAGTGTGCTTACCCAGCCTGCTACGCCTTATCTCATCAGGTGAGACTGGGCGCAGCTTCCTCTCCGCCTTGATTTCCTCCAGTATCCTTTCATGGAGGCTGCGTGGCCGTGGGGGGGTTGGTTTCAGCTTCCTTGCCGAGGCCTTGGGATATAAAGACAATCATATGCACATTAAGAAGTGCTTCACTGAAAGTAGATTTCACACTGCGATTGAAAAAAATGTGGAATGGTGCTATATGATTTTACACACGCTCAGCTGTAAACCTCACATAAATATGAAAGAGGGTTTTATTTCACCCTGACGCATCATAATTTCCCAGAGATAAAGGGCTGCTGGCAATAACAGCTATTCATTGGTGTGTGCAAGACATTGCACACTGTTCTTTTAAGAGATCCCATCCTATATATAGAGAAGACAATAGTTTTGAAAGCCCATGGCAGAAAATGTAATATTTACATATTCGCTGGGCACAAACATGCTTTAAAAAGCCCCAGGTTTTGTGAGGAATGGAGCCCACTGGATTACATACAGGATTTAATGGAGGCCGTGATCGGATGAAATCCAGGATTATTTCATGGGCACTCTTTTTTAATCGAGGTGGGATGTCACCGTTGACCTGGAAAGGAGAAAGTGAAATATATATTACTCTGTTTTACATTCATAGTCATGCAGATGAGATCAACTGAAAACTCACAGTAGCCCTGACAGAGCGTGCAGTGTTCTGACACCTGCACCAGACATAAAACCCCACCGGTCCTGAGCAGAGCAACAATTCATATGCACAGCACAGGCAAGCAAAAAAACATACACAACAGCTTTACAGCTTTGCTGATAGCTGCAAAATAACCAAACTGCAGCAGCTCTAATCAGTAATACTTAGGATTTTGAAATGATGAAATCAAATGTCAAGGCTGCAATCACATCTATGGGAGAAGTACTTTTCCTTCCTGTAAATCAAAAATTTCTGTAGAATAGGGGCTGGGTGAGGGTTGTTTGCTTTCTTATTTGGCTTTCTCCAAAGACACAGACATTTCTTTCTCTGATACCCCCTTTAGACTTAAGACATCACAAGAAAGAGTCATCAATTCACTATATGTACAGGATATAAAAGAAGGCAGTGGAAGTTTTCCTTTCATATAAAGAATGTATACATTGTAATCTGCAAATAAATGTATGGATTTGTTTAAAAAAACCCACCTGCCAGGGTCAGTCTGCATAAAGCACAGTGCCCAAGCACACTGTCAGGGATGAGAGAGCATCCTATGTCATATATCCTTCTGACACCTTCTATTACCACACAGTAGCTGGCTATCAGCCCTGTCCTCCACCTTGACAGAAATTCCCATGACACTGTATTTCTTAGACCAAGTGTCCCATATTTCAGTACTTGTTTTGCAGTTTTTTAAGGGACAGTTTTCTCATTTCTTTGGGAGACTCTATTCATACAAACTCTGTAGCCAGAAAACACATGTAAAGACACAACTCTGGTTTTGCCAAATCACACGCCCTTTTGCTATTCAGAGGGAAGCCTGCAATCAGAAAAATGGGTTTAAATCCCCATAAAGTCACCTGAATATGATTTCTAATTGAACTTCATCAATGCCATGCAGCTTCCATACGAGATCTGCTCACCTCAGACACGCCCCATTTCCAGGCTGAGGCCAAGTGACAACCTCCCAGAGAAGATTCATCCCACTCCCTCTAAGGAAGCAGATGCAGTCCCTCCTGGGAAACATTTAATTGCTTTCCCGAGGACTCTTTCTGGAGATATCCTACCCCAGACACGATCCAAACTCTATTTGATGCACCCTCTTTAGCTTCCTTAGAGCAAATTTCATGTTGCTTTGGCAGAGAATCCCAAGCTGCTAAACCCTGCAACATGCATCATCTTCTTAAAAATGGTGCAGAAAAATTAAAATGGAAAAGCCTTATGGTGATTTGACATTTCCTGATGAGGAGAATATTATTTTAAGGGGTGTGATTGATTTTCTCCGTTTAAAGCCCTGAGCAATTTTTTGAGGGCAGCAGGCTTTGCAGGATTGTTAATGAAATGAGAAGTCTCCCTTCCCTGAGTTACTATTCATCAGATGTCAAAGCTGATAGCTGAAGTTGAGAATTATTACCATCAGAACAGCCCGTTTTGTAAACTGATAATCTCTGTTCCAGCCTTGGGGAACAACCCTCTGCATGACAATAGTAAATAAATAATACATGGCTCTGAGCCTTTCACCTCTGGGCACTCTAGGCCCTGACTTAATGCCACCAGGGTATAATTAGTATCAGTATTACCATCTGATTGGAAAAGGAGAAATGTAGGACTTGCTTAAGTGATTTTCCACAGGATACCTGGGGAGCTGGTGGCAAAGCAAGTGGACGTTTCACAGCGAACAAGCCAAGAGCAGGAGCACCAGTGGCAGAACCTTTGGTGCCCAAACAAGATAGCGATACAAAAGATATCAAAGGGAAGCTTTTATCCTCTCTGTCCACACTAGATCTATTTATTTACTCAAACTAGCCCTTTCTGTAATGAGCAATTTCAAATGCATTCTTTACTTTTGCTTAATTAAAATTCATGTCTCTTGATTAAAGTCTAAATCAGGGACATTGCACAGATGCAGACGTGATACATGCAGGGGAAAAAACAGCAAGGAACAAATTTATCTTTTTTTTCCACATACCAGATTGGCCCCGACTACAAACCAGTATTTAAATAAACACTTCAAAACACTCTAAAACTATACTAAGTCTTCATGTGTGAAACAGCTTTTGTATAGCTGTATGCATTAAAACTAGAGGTGTGGAGAAAGCATAACCAATTATTATAAAAATCATACATAAATGTGGAGATCTAAACAGCTAAAGCACAGACAAATTAGCATGTAGTCATCTACTTACAACCTGCTACCATCACATTTTAATGTATAAATATGGATTTGCAATTTAAAAAAATAGCTACAAATGGTACTTCGTTACCTTGACTGAAGCCCAAAGCTTTAAAAATGGTGATTCCCAAACAAGAAATACATTACTCATAATTTTCACAAAAAATAACTTCACTTATCATTAACATGCAATTATTTCAGCCACTTATTTGTCTCATTATTAAAGGTATCAGCATTAAGTAGGAGAGTGCTATCTCTAAATAATAGTCAACATGAAACTGATACTGTTTTGTACTATCTAGAAATTTTCATTTAAAAGGAAATTGCACGGACACTGAAACAGAGAGAGGGGGCATGCTACGTCATTTCCAGGACAGCTCATGGTAAAATTCTATGGTGAATTAAAGTCTTATAAGCAGATGTTTATGCAGACAATTATGCAGACAATACAGTGTTTTAGTTAACATAGCTGTGTGCAGTGTGTGCGACACCACAAAGCAAGCTCGAGCAGCAGTGTCCACTAACGAAGTGCTTTTGTACTTCCCATCCTAAGGCACTGCATTCAAACTGCTGCTCCTGTACCTCTACTGCAGAAACAGGTTTATGGTAGCACATGATAACCATAGTACTTAGACAGAGTCAGCCCTTTGAATATCCCTAAAGCACGATTAGAAACTGTAAAGCTCCCTGCTCCATCTAGGATGACTCCTGAACTTCTGTAGAAACATGTGATGAAGGTGGAAAATGGAAAAGTGATGTTCCCTACTGAAAGTAACTGAGTGTCACTCAGTACAACTAAGTCAGAGCTTTGCGTTTGAGAGAACAACAGACTATGATGCCCAACTGGGCAAACTGCCCAAAGTTCTCTCCTCACATTCTCCATGTCCTGCTTGAAGCATATGAAACCTTGCTTATGAAAATACTGTCCACGCACAGCTGTTACTGCAATTAATGTAAGTATTGTAAGATGCTAAATATTGCGAAGAAATAACTATTAAAAAAAAACCTACTCAAACCCCATGCCACAAGATTTTCAGCTTAGACATTCAAATTACTGGATATTCCTGATAATAACAGCTTCAGCCTATATGTTTAAATTCCCATTTTGCAACATGGCCAAGCTGATACCACTAAATCACAGGTATTTGTGAAGAGCTTGAATACGAAGACAAGAGCGCTGTTACCTATGAAGAATGTAACTGTTATGCAATGTAATGCTCAGTTTGGATAGAGCACAAATAGTACCTTACAACCAGGCTTTAAATAAGTAACGTAAGAGATATCAGTTACTGTCCAAGACAGACTGCTCAAGTGAATGATGAACACCTTGGAGGGGGGAGGTGGGCAGAAAGGAGAGCTAATTGTGAATCACTGAGAAATCAAAAACTGTAGTTCAACATATACACATAATGAAAAAAAATCAAGCCTCCAAGAGTAATTTAACTCTTAAATTTCTCCATTACCGTATGTTGACTCTACTAATGTTCAAAATTTTTAACTTCCGCGGGAGTGGGTGTTCCATAGGAAAAAAACGCTGTTAAATCTCTCCAGGTAGATATTTAAAGACTATGAAATGCCAGAATTAAAGCTATCTTGCTCCCATAACAATCACAGAAATGAGGACTCTTGCATCAGGATAGAGAGAGATGACAAATCTGGAATTATTTTCTTATGTCCTGAAATAGAAACACCAACGTCACTGAAACAAATTAAACCAGTCATTTACCAAAATCCCAGAATGTGACATTATACGTCTTCAAAACATTTTGAATATTTGCACTATGATGGAAGATGGGTGAGAACAGGCAGCTCCAGCTATTGTTGTCTGTTAGTGTGACACTTTTGATAGCCTGAAACATCAAAATACTTCCTAATAGGAACATCTGTTCCTTTCCCAATTTTTGCTCAGACTACTGAGCAGTAAAGGATAGATCAAGCTACTCTTTTAAACACAGCATCATATCAATAGAAAGAACAACAAAGATTTCATGTTGCATCTCATTTACTTAAAAAATTTACTTACCATCTTGTTATCATTAGTAGCATATGTGTTTTCACAAGCTACCAAGTCTAAAACTACTACCTATAAACTGAAAGCAAAAATTGCTTTTAAAAAAAATTTTGCCAAACATCCATTTTGATTGATAGAAAGAAACATAACCCAACTTTTCTAGACTGCCTTAAAGTTAAGATTTAGGATTCTTGCCCTTTTCTTCTCAAGAACCACAATGGTCTTCTCTGATGAGAATACATATAATCAGCTTTGACCCATGATGGCCAGCTACAAGGTGTTGTATTTATGCGGTCTAACTAAACTTGTAATTCTATGTCAATCCTTCAGGCTCTGCATATTCCACATCGAGCTGCATTCTTATTATTGAACATGCTTTGCACAGTCTTCAAGCAGACCCTGCAGCAAGATTCAGGTTATTGAATTTGAGGTTTCTAATAAGAAAGAAGTGATTTTTCTAACACAAGTCAGCAGCAATTGTCAGACTGAGCCAGCAGTTGCACTACAGTCAGCCCTAGAGGTACTGTACCTGCAGCAGACTGTAATCCCACTTTGTGTTTACACCCAGAGTTCACTTCTACAATCGATCTGATAGACAAGACAGCAGGCCTAAAATAGATGCTTGCAGGGATATTGTACACAGCGAGAGACTGGATGAGCAGAGGAGCAGCTGTGCCTCCAAGACATACCATATAATGAAGAAAATCTCTTCTGAAGAGGCAGGAGCTTGCTTAGCAGATGATGAATTAAAAGCTAGTCTGACAAAAGCAAAATTAGATGACCCAGGGGTTCCCATTCAAAGAAAACTACTATTCTGACTGCATACAGTAATCAAGGTCCTGAGGGGACTGTTCCTCTTTTGCAGTGGGTAGGAGGAACACTTAGCACAGTTCTCTGAACTGTTAGGGGAAAGACAGATAACATCATTACCTGGGTTTGTATTTTACCCTATCGATTTAACATTTAAGCAACATCTGCCACAGAAAATAAATACAATCAGATAGTCTAAATCCAGATTTTGATGAGGAAAGTACTTCAGCTCAAACATAAAAGGCATTTATACAACACACTTCCTGTCTCTCTCATCTCTCTCTCTCTCTCTGTGATCTTTTCTGGTGGAATCACGGCTTTCTCACTAACAAAGATTGTGTGAGAATTTGTCAGGAAAGGAAATACATCTGAACACTGAATATTCTAAGACAATGCTTCCATTGTAACTAAGTCAGGTGAAGTCATAAGTAAGTGCAAGGTATAAATATCGGTATTGACAACATACATGCCTCTGGCAAAAGGGTATAAAATGCCTGACTAGAAATAAGGATCCCTTTAGATCAGTTGCTAGCTCATCAGGAAAAACATCTTAATGTTGGGAAAAAAAAAAAAAAAGAACCCAAAAGGACAGAAAGACACCAGTAAATATCAAATGGGTTCTGATCAAAAGAGTGCCTCGAGTCAGTCTTACAAGCACCTTTATGAGGATCTAGGAGGAGCAGACCCACAAACACTCTCCAGTTTGCTTTGGTTTGTTGTCTTGACTTGAAAGCAACAATAGAATATGCTGAAAATAATTGAGCTCAACTTTAAGGTTTTTTACAGTTTTTTTCATTCCTTGAAAATTCCTAATAGATCATGGTAACATAATTTTTCTAACACTGTCATACAGGCAATAGAGAGTAAAAGTTTTCAACCGCTGTAGGTTTTCCTTTCCCATCACAGTACCACTCATGGTAGATCTCTACAGTGTGCAATTCCAAAAAGCTATGTTGTAACGCAACGTAAATGTTCTCTCCACTAAGAAAAGCCTAAAATAATCTCCCAGTAGAAAGTACAACAGGACTTTTGAGATTACTATTGAGGTTAACACAAAACCACACAAGTCATTTGTTCAAGCATATGATACGTAGGCATGTCTTTCAGAATCTTAAATGCCTGCCACGTGGAAAACAAAATACACTACACGTGTTGCTTTCATGTTTCCCCCCTCAATGTGCTATTTAAATTTAGGATGCCATACAAAACCCATGAACTTTAGTATTTATAAGAAATAATAATTTCACGATTCACAGGGAAAAAAAAAAAAGAGAATACAAGAAGACAATACAAAAAGGAAAATAACATTTCAGATTTGACAAATTCTAGTGACTTACCATGACCTTCCTTAAGGTGTAGCGTTTGGATCTAATGTCATCCATCAGCATCTCATAGGGTGTGAGCTGATATTCTATTGGGAGTGGGTTGTACTGACGCTCTTGAACTTTCTTAAGTTTAACACCATTCCGTAAATCTCGCATCACTTGCACCCAAAAACGAGCCTGAAGGGAACAGAGAGAAATTTTATTTGATACCTTGCTCTTGAATACCACCTCAAATTAAATCAATGTTGTTCATTTTCCCTCCAGGACACCACCAAACACATCCAGATGTACTATTTTATTTTTAACACATCAACCAAAACCCATTTTAGTTTTCTATAAGCCAATTTTTAACAATCATGAATATAACAAAACTTGTTGCAACTCAGCAGGACTGCTGGGTCTCACCTCAAATACACAAAAAGGATTTGAAATTCTCATACCTTACCTCTATATTCCCATTTCAAGTATACTGCAAGCATATCTTTAAAGTTTTTAGACTTATAGCTATCACCATGTGAATTAAAACAGTGATTGAATCTGAAACTTTGTTGCCCAGAACTTCCTTGAAAAATTTTGGAATGGACTTAAAATCATAAGGTCTAGTAATAAATAACCTCTCAGTAGTCAGCTTCCTTTTGCTCTGCCTGTAAGAGCAACACACACTAACATTTCCCTCTCATTTTCTGAGAAGCAGAATGGCTGAAGAGAAGAAAAGAACAAGTGGTGGATAGAAGATTGGGAAATTGAACTCAAGTCCTTTCAAGAACCTCATACTATTCGCCTATGAACTGGCAAGAATAGAAAGAAGAAAGTAAAGCAAGCTGCTTCCTGATTAAGAGTTTCCCTGTAACTTTATTCTTTCATCATAGAAGCAACTCAGCTGGTGGCTCTGTCTACTGCCTGGCTGCCCCTCTGAAGGGCAGTCAGCATGATACCTGTCTAAATGTCCAGTCCTTTTAAACTGCAAAAGCTTCTCCATGAAAACAGTCTAAAGAAAAATATATTGTTTGGATACTTGTATTGTTTGATCTGTCTGCAAAGGAAAATTGAGACTTCATTTGGCTCTCGCCTGCAGTGAGTTGCTATTAATTCACGTGTTTAAAAAACTAGAGACTGTTTTTAACATAGTACCATAGAATGGTTTGGGTTGGAAGGGACCCTAAAGCTCATCTAGTTACAAACTCCCTGCATTGGGCAGGGACACCTTCCACTAGAACAGGTTGCTCAAAGCTGTTCCTGTGCCTCACCACACTCATTGTAATGAATTTTTTCCTAATATCTAATCTCAATCTACTATCAGTTTAAAGCCATTCCCCCTTGTCCTGTCACTACACGCCCTTGTAATAGGCCCCTCTCCAGCTCTCTCGTAGGCCCCCTTCAGGTACTGGAAGGCTGTCCTAAGGTCTTCTGGAGTCTTCTCTTCTCAAGGCTGAACAAAACCAATCCTCTCAAACCTATCTCCACAGAAGAGATGCTCCAGCCCTCTAATCATCTTCGTGGCCCTCGTCTGCATTCCCTCCAATAGGTCCATGCCTTTCTTATACTGGAGGCTACAGAGCTGGACACAGTGTTTCAGGTGTGGTCTCATGACAATGGAGGTAAAAACACATTAGGTAAGCTTTATAAAGAACTACAAACTACTAGTAATGATGCTGAATCAGTATTCAACTGTTGTCTTACCCAGTCAGCATTTTTTAAGTCATCAAGATCTGTGCTGGATTCATCACTTGCCTCTTTGTCCATTTCCTGAATCTTCTTCAGGTTCTGCCAATGAAAAGAAAATGAGTCAACAAATGAATGGTGGCATTACTCTCAAGTAAAACCGAAGCTTCATTTTTGACATCTGTTGTATCAGTTTGTTTGAGTGTTCTACTGAATGTTTTATGACTTGAATAGTAAAAGTAACTTGAAATACTATTTCAATGTATTTCTCTTCCTTAAGAAGTATACCTTAAATGCTGGGGGGAAAAAATGTTAAATTTTGAGTATGAAAGTAGTTCAGGTAATAACATGCTCGAGGACAAAGTATACATGGAAATTTTAATATCGCTAGAATTGGACTATGCACGGAAAGAAACCCCAAAACAATCACCTAGCAGGTCTGTTAAGCTACAATACAGAAAATATTACTGACTTAGTAAGGATCCCATTCATACCAAAATTACTGGTACTTGTTGAATTCAAGACAGTTAATTTGTGTAGAAGGAGAAATTACCAGAATGTAAGTTGTGAGGAGAAATAAACTATGAAGAAATCCTTTACACTGAAGACAGACAGACTTCCGTATGTATTGTAATTAATTAGTCTGTATAACATGGGTATAGATTCCAAAATATCAATAATAAAATCGTGTAAGGAAGAGAAACAGATCTTTCAAAAATGAAAACTATTATTTATGAACAAGATCAAATCATGCAAATATGGAGAAGATTGTTTGCAAACGGGAAAAAAGAAGCTTTCATACTAAGAGGAATGTGAAAAATTATTCAAAGTTAGAGCAGACCAAAGAAGAGGCAAGTTTGCGCACACACAAGTGCACGAAACAGATTTGGAAGGCTATGGCTTTACACAAATTACCTTATATGCATCAACACCTGCATATTTGTAATGCTACTATATTTTTGTTTACTTCAGTATTGAAATGTTCTGGAATGAGCAGTACAAATCCGCAATAATCCACTTCACTTTTACAAGGAGTTTTTCAAGAAATCTCTAACAATGTTTAATTTGATCTGTTTTCTAGGTACTCACTAATACATTCAAAATGGATAGTTAAGTCCTCTGCTAACTATTTTTTTATTTCTTTATAGATATAAAGCAACAGGTCAGAGGTCTGACAGACATATTTATTGAAAGTGTATTTCTTACTTTTAAACGCTCAAGCTCTTCCTCTAATGCAACTGAACAATCAGTCCCAATTCAGCTTCTGAGTTTTCCAGAAAAAATAAAAGTAAGTGTATTTTTTAAAACTTTTTTTCCCTGGAAGCAGTTCCAAAACTTCCAGCATTTCAGTGTAAGAAATGTAAGCTCTGGAAAAGTGCTTAACTTGCACATTTAACAGTGCAAGTATCTACCAAACCTGGCTACAGCAAATGTGAGTCAGCTACCACAGAGGTTTTGGAAAGAGACCAGATGGGTTCTTTATTGTCTTATTTAAGCAAGTAACACAATTGTTTTCCCCTCAAAGAAGAAATACTACCATTGCCCTATATAAATAAAATACATCATTTACAGGAAGACTCTAAAAAACATAAATCCCCTACACTAACAAGAGCAGATACATCATGGGACAACGTGGGAACATTTTGGCATGATTTGCAGTATCACAACAGGATACCCAAATGGGAAAGAATGTCTTTATGGAAACTTGTGTTGTCCTGGCGCTGTGGTCAGCAGTCAGTCTGACACTTACAGGCAACTGCCCTTTCCAAGGGAAAAAAAAGAAAAATGGAAAGAATACCCTGGGTAAAGGCCTTGCTTATTTGTATTTTGCCATCCAGGGCTTCTCCTTTTCTGTATCATACCACTGCAATAATAATTTCAAACACAGTATCTGAGAACTGTAAATTACTTGCTTTCTTGCAAACTGCTAGCATGTATTGAAAAACTGCAAAATATAAAATTGTTCTGATGCTTTCTCCTTTTCCTTTTTGTAACCAAAAGGTAACGTCAGTAAATGAGCTCACAACTGTCAGATTTGCTCTTCCTTTCCATACTACAAGGTATTTTTTAAAAAAATCATGTGTTCCAGCTGTTTAACCTATCCTTTGATTGTTCAACAAGACTGGTGACAATTAACCATCTCAGCAACCATGTTCCCTACCATACAGTTTACTGATGCCTTTGACTGACATAAATATTTCATGAAGCTAAAAATATTACAACCTGTTTTTCTTAACAACAGAAAATAAGAAGGGGAAAAAAACCCAACCCTGAGCAGCTGAAAGATCATCCAAATAAGGCAACCGTCTAATTAGTTTCTCTGGAACATAGCTAGAGGGGGAGTTTCTACCAAGAAAGCACAGGTGTAAGTGAGGCTGGCTACCATGCACTGGAGAGCTGCAAGAGTAAAACCTGCCAGCCAAGAGGTAAGCTTATCAAAGCACAGTTTCTGGTACAAATGAACTGGTACAAGCAGAGGCTACTGCCAAAGCCAGGCTTCTATTGCTCCCCATCCTTGAGCTGAGTGCTCTGGCTGCTGCCCTTGTACTGGCAGACACCCACTTTGTAGGGACAGCTCATTCCCCTCCGTGGCACCTGGCTCAGACCCTTAAATGCAGCTCACCATGCAATTAGTGGAGAAGGGTACAAAATAAAGGAAATTCCACCATTATAGAAGTTACAAAGCTTTGGAAGGCTGGGGATAAAAAAACCCAGTGAGTGCTCTATCCTTGCAGGCAATGCCTAGGAGGGCTTCTTTTATACACCTGTCAGGTGCTGCTCAGAAAGGAATAAATTCACTGTGACAAATGATCATGTTTAAACTTCTAGACTAAATGGAACATTAGGATTTCCCTGCACCACCCCCAGCCAGCATCTGTGGGTTTCTGCCTCTGTTTCAATTGTAAATTATAGAAACCAACACATTTAAAATACAATAGACCCTTTGCCAGAATTCAGCTGCCATTCAAAACCTGCACTAACCTCAGCTGCTATAGCTACGTGTACTTACCCTTGGGACAATGGCTTAGGAAAAGCTATTGCAGTATAATAAATACATGGCCTAAAAGGATTTCCGTTTCAGAAAGCAGAAACATCTTAAAAGGGTTATTTTAAACGATCCCAGAATCTCAGGCCCACACCACAAACCTCTTACAGCCTGGGTGTTTGTTCAGGAAATAAGGGTTGGTTGTGTAGGAAATGAGCATTTCAAGAGCTTTCACTTCTTTTTTTAAAAACCATTACAGCATTTGGCCATTTTTTTAAAAGACTGCATTTTGTGACAAATGCTAGTAATAAAAATATCAAATGTCTTCAAACCTCTTGCTGCACTATTAAAAGCAGGCACTTGATTTGCTGCTGCTGCGTGGCCCACATTTGAGATGCACTCTTTGGTGCTCAGTGACAGATGGGAGTTTATATAAGACACTTCTCAGCACAGTGTCAAAGGCTCGCTTCCATAAAATGCTCTTTAAAACACAATGCTTTAATGAATACAGTATTCCAGGGAATCCAGAGCTGAACTCTGTCTTTCAGCAATTGCAGAACACAGTCTACTGCAGTTCCCAGCTTATACTCTAAATTGGGAATCATTTGTTCACTGATTAAATTGATTCTTACGCTGCTATCTGTGAAACCAATAAAATATTCTTGAACATCTAGGCTCAATTTAAAAATACATTACATGCACATAGGGGGAAAACACCTTTTATGTATCTTCAGCTATTCAACCTAGGTTTAAATTCCAAGAGCTTGGTCAGCAACATTATTCTTATTCTTTAGATAGACCCGAATCTCATGTAATTCAAACATGGGGACAGGATCAGTTAAATCAGTCCCTGAAAACCTCTTGAGATGGTATCAGTTCTTCCTATGTAGTGGTATGGGTCAGTGCACATTGCTCAGTTGTGGAGAGGGCAACAGTCCACATGCTGCTCAACACAACTGGTTAAGAGGAGGCAAAAAAACCCAAACCAAGTGCATGGAACACTGAGTGACAGTGCCTGCACCACTTAAGAAAACAAAAACAAATCCTCCCCCACCAAAGCCAAAACAGCAACATTTTCCCTTATTAAAGCTCCAAAACTGAGGGATCAAACAGATCATGATGTGGTTGCAAGCCTGATGACAACACAGTCGCAAAAGTGGAGTCACTGGAGGCCTGGAAATGTAGGCAAAAGTGAAGTTATGAGCAGAAAAGCTTGTGAATCAATTTCTTTCTCCAGCTGTGCTTCCTGCAAATCCAAGCAGCAAGATGTTTGACAGCTTTCACAGTCACAAGACTTTTTAAGAGTACCTTGGCTAATGACCGTATTTCCAAAATAAGTTAGCCATTAACATTGTTAAGGTACCTATTAACTACATCAATTATCATATTTTGTACAAATAATACAGCAGTATAGCCTTGTTAAATGGAAAGTAACACCTGACTTTTTCATTAACTGTTTTCCAATTGAATCTTTGCATGGCATGAAACTAGGAAAAAAAGACAGGAACAGTTTTATTTCTGTCCATGTACTTCATTAGAATTTTTATGTTTATATTTCATACAGATCAGATTGAAATACATCAAGGCAGACTGAAAGAATTATGGTTTTACATCAGAAAGGACATGTTTTGAAAGAACAGTACAAAAATGACAGACAGGGAGCTTTCTCTATGTTCTACCAAAAACTTAATTACAAGGCACACTGTGGATAATGAAATTATGGATGAGTTTTTGATGTGCATGGACTTTCACTGCAATCAGAGATGTAGGCAATTATAAAAATACACAAAGTCTTAATTAATCTGGAAGGAATATTAATCTTGACGCTTTAGGGTGTACATCAATCTCTTAAAACTGTTGAGATATAAATCAAACCTATGGCAACAGATCTGCCTACTGGACATTTATCTTGTATTTTATGCTGACCAGCATCAAATGGTGTTTTTTAGCACCAGCTGGTCCAACACCCCTGCTCAAGCAGGGCCACACAAGGCCAGTTGCCCAGCACCATGTCCAGTCAGCTTCCAAATATCTCCAAGAATGAAGACTTCACAATCTCTCTGGAAAACCTGTGCCAGTGCTCAGCACAGCTGTGCTGCCCTCACAATAAAAAATGTGTTTATTGATGTTTAAAAGGAACCTCCTGTGTCTCACTGTGTGCACATTGCCTCTGGTCCTGACACTGGGCTCCAACGAAAAGAGCCTGACACTGTTCTCTTGTATCCTCCCTTCAAGTATTTGTCAACCTTGATAAGATTTCCCCTGAGCCTTCTCATTTCTAGACTGAACAGTCCTGAGTCTCTCAGCCTTTCCTCACAGGGGAGCTGTTTCAGTCCTTTACCATCTTCCCAACCCTTCCCAGGAGTCTCTCCAGTATGTCAATGTTTCTCTTGTACTGGGGAGCCCCAGACTGGACCCAGCACTGCAGCTGTGGCCTCCCCAGTGCTGAGCAGAGAGGAAGGATCACCTCCTTTGACCTGCTGGCAACACTCCTCCTAATGCAGCCCAGCACACCATAAGGCTGCTTTGCAGCAAGGGCACATTGCTGGCTCACTCAGCCATTAAGTGCACATGGAACATTAACTGCAGTAGAAGGCCAGCCCGGGCAGTAACGGGGAGCTGAAGGAGGACGAGGGCAGATATCCCACCCACATATCAACAAGGCAGGTTCACAATGCAGACAGCAGCACAGGTGAATCCCCTGTATGATCCAGAGCAGCAATTTCTCCATTCCTCTGCTTGCACAGATTCTCCCTGTCCCTCTCAGTCACACTTGATACCATTTCTGAGCAACATGTGTGACCTTTTCAGATACTTCACAGCAGGAATATTTGCTTCATCTCATGGACATGATTTATTTGTGCCTACAGTTCTTTCTATGGCTAGGTACCAACAAAGGTTATCTCAATGACTTCTGGGCGATCCCAAAAAAGACAAATCTTTTCTTTTACATGGGTCCATTTTTTTCCAGATATTCCAACTATCTTGTCCATTGTCACACACCTTTTCTGCCCCTTCTGGACTATTTTTCCCCAAAAACAACTAAAAAAAAGGGGGGGAGAAATCCCCTTTCTGTAGAATTTTCCTACTGCAATTTTGAAAGCTCACTTCTTGAGATGAAAAGCAAGGTGTGCTCCATCTTTGTCATCAGCTCTAAGTGCTTAAACAGCAGAACATAGACTTAGAAGGTCTTGGCCCATCAAAAGACGGCAGCATATGGTACCAGGGTGGGTCTGCAGTAAGGACACCTTTCACAGAGACTAAGTAGCATACAGATGATGCCAGCAAGCTGAAAAAACACCTCAGTAAACTTGCTAGAAAAATTCTGCTTTGCAAAAAGTAGTTAGATCAAATTAGTTAACTGAATTTCAACCATGTAAAATTTGGAGCTGCTGCTGCTGTTATTCCACAGAAATACTTTTACTACTATTACTCTAATTGTAGTTTTGAGTTTTTTAAACTCTTACAAGAGTAGTATCACACCTTTCTCAACTTTGGCCTGTCCTGTGCATCCACTACATTAAACATTTCCTTCTCTTAAAAGAAGGAAAATGCCATCTCCCTGTCTGCAAGTCAGCTTTATGCTGACCTTTCATTCACACAGGGAATCAGACTGGAAATAACCACATGGCACCAATTATGTGACCAAGTGCCTCAAACACTCTGACATCCATTGAGATGACCTGAACAGCTCACTCATTGCTTCATCATTTCTGATTAACACACTCACCCAAATGCATGCCAGTAAAACCCTTCCTGAAACTACATTCTCCTTGTTCTATGACAGTGATGCTCACATGATAGACTGGGGGAGCACGTGACTCCTCCATAAATATATTACTAATAAAACATATTATGACTCTACAAATCTATCCCTCCTACCTCCTGGTCTATCCCTCATGAAATCCCTTAATTTTCAAAATCCTGGTAAGTTTTTAGAGGGCCAAATTGACAGCAGCATCACAGCAGTAATTTTTGCTGTCTCTTTCACAGTTTATTTCCCTTCTAAACCTGTTCTAGGCTGCAGCATAAGGTAGGTCAGATTTGGTTCTCTCCAAGCAATTTCTGCAGATAAAAATTCTCCCTCTTCTGCTACAGTGAAGTTGGCTGTTTAAGTGTTCACTGAGCAAACACTATGAACTTCATCTGTTTCTTCAAAAACATATACCCAGTTGCCATTCAGTGGCCCTAGAAGGAATTAAAATCGTGTCATTTTTATCCATAGGAAAATTATTTTAAGGAATTTTAGAGGATTTCTGCCCATTTTTGTGGTTTTAATTTCATTTTGATCTCACATCCACAACTGTGTCGAGGTGTGAGGGATTCTAAAGCCAAATAAAGCTGCTATTTTTTGAAATAAACTAACAGTTTAAAATTCGTGGCATCTTTAGTGTCAAACCTGCAATATCACAGTGTAAGTTATTTCTAATTGGAACTGATGTAACTGCCAATGTAATCACCACAAATTCATGACAACAAACTGTCCTCACTGAAGTAGTCTGTGTTTATCTCTTTTATACCCACTGTACATACAACAAAAAGAAAAGAAAGAAGGAATTTTTTACTAGAAGAGCATTTGACTGTACTCCTCATGACCGAAGATTCTGCTACGTATTTGCAAGACATAAGGGCATATACACAATACCACAGCTTTTACTGGCACAAACCTAGTGTGATCATATGATCCCTGCTTGCCTCAAGTATAAACCATAGAGGTCATTTTAAAATGGTGTAACAAGATTTACAGCATTCCACCTCATATTTCCTTCACACCTGATTTTTCCTTTGTACAGTACATTATTTTCAAAATTAAAGATCTTCCAAATCTATAGTTGGGTAAAAGCTACAGCCAAGGATCAAGTACAACATAAACCCTAAGTATTCAGATTCCAAAAGCTGCTTCCAAGACAATTTTCTTGGTAATTTCTTACATGTCTACTGGGAGGCTGATCCAGAGTAAAATGGAATCAAAAGGTCAAAATTCTGGCCCTGGTTAGGTGCAGCAATAAAACTCTTACTGATTCAGTAGGGCCAAAATTCCATCTACAAGGATTACTTCCTTTGACCTAAATATGCTTTGAATCAATGCCTAATAGTCTGTGAGAGGCAAATGGTTTCTTTCATTTGGGATTAACTCATAGTATGCTTTATGGTGTGATCAGACGTTGTTGGGGTTTTATGCCCCATTATAAGGTGATTAAATAATTTGTAAATTCAAAATGCCTTCCTACATTTTTAATAATTTTTCTAAATTGTTGTTAAGACTTGATTTTAAATGTTATAACTCACAATATTTTATTTTCACATTGACAACAGAGATGTCTTATTACTGTTCACTGCAGCCAAGATGTTTAAGAACTACTGGAAATTTAATTCCTCTCTGAGCAGAAAGAGGAACTCCAAAGAGTCTTATCTTTGAGCCTCAACGCTGATTTGCAATAGCTGTTAAATGAGGTACTTCCAGTACAGGTCCCTCAATTAATGTATCCAGTAGTTAAAAGCCAAGATGTGAAATTAATGACATCAAGGTTCAGGAGACAGGTTTAGCATGGAGACACTGTATCCCGACTGCTCCCTGTATCAGGGGCACTGGATGAAGATGTCCCATAACACAGCCACTTCAGAAAACAAGTGGCTCTTTAGCCATGCTGACACTGCCAAAATCGTCCTGGTATGACAGTGCTTCAGTTTAAAAATTGCTTTCCATTTGAGTAGAAGTGGAAGAGGCATGGAGATGAAACTCAACCCTTTGCAGCAACAAAATATTTCGGAAGGATTCTCCTTCTTGGCTGATGCATCTCAATCAGGAAGGAAAGAGCACTAGTCCCTTACACCTCTGACTGGTTTGCATCTTCCACCATCAGTGTGACAATAAAAGTTCTCTTGTGCTGCTCTGAGGCTCATCTGACCTTTAATGAGCTGATCCAGCTCATTAACCTGAACTCCCTTTATATTTTTGTTTTGCTTGATATTTGCTGTGTTTGTTCCCTAGAACCAGAAGAAGGAAAACAGTGGGAGTGTGTGTGTGGGTGGGGGGGTGGGGGGGGGTGGGGGGGGGGTGGAACAGCTCTCTTTCAGCAGCAAAATTTTTAGGTCACCCTGTAAAATCTTATCCTGCTTTTCAAAGGCACTGTAGATCTTGACTTACAAAAGAAAAGAAAATCCTTCAGGGATTTATTAAAAGAAATTATGAAAGCGTTGTTATTTGACAAGTTGGCTTTGGTGAAGAAACAAGCTTTGGGAAGCGTGTTTCCCTTCCTGCCCTGCCCATCACCCACCAGCTTTCCAATGTTACCAGCACTGGCACTGTGTTACTACAATTGTTCACGGGGCCATTCTGCAGGCCAGATCAGTGAAACTATCTGCATTAAATATCATCCTTAAAGTCACTCTTCAGCCACACCATCTAATTGCAGTGATTCACAGGACGGCCTTTCAGCCAACAGTAGCAGCCAAACAGGCAGTGACCATAAGCAGTGTGACCTGCAGGCGAAAACTTTTCTATTTTTAAAGTTGGATCTGCTGTGAAATCAATGTGACAGACAACAAGCCCATCACACAGCAAAAGGGAAGAGCAGCTGATGACTGAGGACAAAATATGAGGGAGAATAATCTCAGATAATTCTCAGCAAAGAGAATTCCCTCCTGGGAAGGAGCTGAGAAGAACTGGCAAAGTTCTGACACTTCACAACATCACTGAAACACCAGAGAAGCTTTTAGACTCAAATATATTGCATACATGCATGCAGGAATGGGTGCATGTATGCAATGTGTTACTCTCCAAGAAAATCTATTTTACTCCCCAGTAGACTAGTCACCATCAGTAACAAATTCTATGACACATCTGTATACAGTTACAGGTCAAAAGGAAAAAGAAAACCTCAGTTGAAGAACTGCTCTCCCTGAACACTACAGATCATTTCTTCAAGCATCTGACACTCCCTGCTAGCTGGGTACAGAAGTGATTTTGTAAGCTGAAGTCAGCCAGCGATGAGCTCAAAAGCAGAAACCCTTCTCAGACTGCTTACCTCCTTTGCACTTTTGATTTTGGCCAAGAAAGTGTACAGCTCCATTGTTTCTGCAAACAGAGCCCGACACACTGCTTGATAGTGGTTCAGAGCCTCCGATGGGGTTGGCAGGTGGGCCGCACACAGCTAGGGAGGAAAACAAATAACAGATCAAAACAATGCCCCATTGCTTTCATTAATGCTACAGAGCATGAGAAAACATGAAAGTGAACGCAACAGAATACTGAGGGCACAAGCGTCCGTGAGACATTTCAGTTTAGTCATAAATTGGGATGTATTTTACAAACCTTCTGTTCCTATTTATTGTATGAGAACAGCTCTGTAAAGGACAATATGATCAGGAAGGGGGGAAAAAAATCAATCTTACAGTAGCAAATTTTGGAAAACACACTTAATTCAAACCAGTTTTAACAGCAAGTGTTGTTTAGCTTCCCATGAATATGGAGAAGAACTATATCCCTACCAGTTTATGAAAGGATGAAAGGTGAAGCAAGGAAAAAGGTTCAGTGTAAACATCAAGCTGAAACTCTGATTAAATTAATTTCAAGCAGTACAAAAATGTTAAAAATCTGCAAGAGCCATGGGAGAAAACATTATTGCTTCACCTCAGACATTCATGAGCATTGCCAAACACAGGCACAGCCGATGTAAAGGAACACTAACAGGTTTTTATACATGCTAAACCTGCAAAACTCTGAAAGCCTACCCAAATCACTAATAATCATTCACAATTACTGAGAAGCACTCAGTCCAGAATTGCTTTTAGAGTAAAACATGCAGCTCCCGCTTCCAACAAGAAAAGTTTCACTGAGACCAGCCTTTACATTTCAAAGGGAGAACCCTGAACATTACAAGCAACATCCAGCTTCTACTATTGTGGAATAGCTCATAGAGTAGCTCATATAGATATTAATAGTTGTAATATCTTTTTCCCCTAAGTCAAATCCATCATCTGCAAGTTTCAACATGGAAATCTTGGCTGGAAACAGAGAGACTAACGTAACACCTGCAATTTGTTCCTTAAACACTATAAAAAACCAATAAAGCCCAAACCTGAAAGTAGAGGATCCATACAATAACATACTGGTGTATATATTAAAATAAAACAAAATCTTGACCAAGGCCTTAAAATTTGTCTTGTTACTATGATATTATAGTACCTATTTATTATATATATAGTTGTAGGTATAGCTGTAGAGCTAAAACTAAAAACATGTCAAAACCTGAGGGTGGCTACATTTAGATCTCCAGAATTAAAGCCTGAGACAAAAGTCTCTTCAGCCAAAGAGGCCTTAATTAGCCCAGTGGTATACTTGGCTAAATCTCTCTTGTTACTACAGTGAACACTGTGGTTACAAAGGGCATGATGCATGTAAAGCTCAGGCTGCTTTTCCATATTGCTTTGCATTTGACTTAAATCCATACTGCCACTAAAAGGTGAGGTCCTGTGGCCTCCAGCTGTACACATCCACTGATGCCCTTACTCTGGCACCAGAGTTCATGCCCTAACTCAGAGGAGATTACTTATCCAGACAAAAATTAACAATGTGGAGGAAGTGGAGCAGGAGACAATTATTCTTCATGGCACAGACACACATGTAGTAGTGCATGCAAAAAGGAGCAAGAAGAATGTGCTGCCAGGGTGGGAAAAGGGAGGAAGGACTGCACAATTGTGTGTGAGTGCAGTCAGATTTAGATTGGCTCAATCTCACTGACAAGTTGCTTTGTGAGGTCATAGATCCCTTGCTATCTTTTATTTCTTCCCATTAGAATAATAATGTGGAGTTCAGTGGCCAGCTTTGGTCAACTCCTTTGATAATTTTTACAAGCACAATTTGGACTCCTGCAATATTTTGTTCTGATTACTCTATCTATCTATCTATCTATCTATCTATCTATCTATCTATCTATCTATCTATCTATTTTAGTAATAAAAGAGAATATATATAAGGAAAATTTATATATGTGTGTGTATATTTTAATTCCTTCCTATATAATCTCCTTACATGTAGGTAGATGTTCACAAAACTGCTTCCCTTTCAAATTTCATGCTGTTTTAAAACGGATGGCGAAAGTTTTCTTATATTCTTCAAATTTCTTTCTGGACAATCACAAGGATATAGTAGACAAAAAACCCAAACAAAACAAAAACATATTTTCCTTTTTTTTCTTTTGTGTTCTTTTTTTCTTCTCCCCTTTTTAATTTCTTTTTCTATTCTTTTTTTCCTTTTTAACAAATCAGATCAACTCTTTTGTGGATAAAGGGAGAAAAAACAACAAATGTACTTCCAATTTGTGCAACAGTGACAACACATACCACAAAGACAGAATCTATTAAATATTTCCCTTAACTTAATGAAAATATTAGAACATGTAAACCACCAAATTCTGAGTATGGTTAACTCGTGTTCCTTTCTCTCAATAATGAATCGTGTCCTTACCTGCCTTACTATGTTTTCAGTAGGCTATTTATGGTTATTAAATATAGCACAGATAAAAGAGTTTCATTCTAAAATACAGCACTTACAAGAATAAAAATAATAGCAACAGCAATTTCAAAAAAGGTCATAAAATGGTATAAGTCTTCATAGCTGAGAATAAATTTTGTTATTATATAGATTGCACAGAGGTTTTTAAGAATGCTTTTTCTCTTTATTCAGAAGCATGTTAATTAGAAACGATTTGCATCAAATTTTGAGAAAGTTAATGAAATGCAGTAGTGACAAGTTCAAGCAGGGGATGGATATAATCTTGATGCTATTATTGAACACAAATTAAAACAATAAACAAGAAAAAAAAAGAAGCCTGCTGCTGAACGTAGTTACAAAGCAACCACATAAAAAGCTGACCATCTGGTTTGCAAACATTAGGCTGCAGGTATTAAAAGAGGGCCAGCAGCTCCCACTAACTTTCATGTTCTGAAAAATCAATCTCTGAGTGATCTTATACTATGTGAAGACGTGTTACATAATAAAACTCCTTGTGGTAATATTAAGTCAAGCGACTTAACATAAATTTTTTGGATTGGGGAAGGTAAGCCTGAAGAAAAAGGCCAATGTAAATAGGACAGTGATTTTTTTTCCCTTCATTGTAATATATTGTGCTTACATGTTGTTCAGAACGCCTGACAAACTATAACTTCTGCATGAAAAAATACTGCAAAATCTAGGCAGGCAAGGTAAATCAAGTATGAAATGTCACTTCTAGATGAGTTCAGGATAGCTGCCTGTTTTAAAAAAAAAAATTAAAATCTTTAATTTTATGGTAGTGGTGTTTGAAAAGCTATGTTACTGTAACACACAACAAAAATCCCAGTCAGAGTGATTTAACAACTGAGACATGAAAGGACAGCCACCTAATAAACTTCTCTTACCATGTCATAGTGGTCATGGTGCAAGAAGGATTAAGATCAGATCTGCAGTCTTTTCCAGTCATTTTGAGTTCATCGAGGAAAGGAAGCCTCTGTATGCTTCTTACTCTGACACTTGCCTTTTCATCCCTCATGATACAACTTAAAACTGTCCTAAGGGGACTGAATGTGAACAGTGCCCAGAGCTTAATACAAGGGCTGTTTGTTCTGTGTCCAAGACGTCTCAAAAAGTATTGCTCAAAACAGATTATGTGGTCTTTGCAAACTGGTGAAATAACAAAAATATTATCAACTACTGAAACATTAACTAGCTCAGTCTGTAAATATTTCCACTTGCATCATGGTGAAGAGCTGTGATTTTTTAATTTTTTTTTTCTAACTGAGCCTATCCAAAACCCCAGCTTGACCCAAAGCATTCAGTCTTTGCTTAGATCACTAAGAAGATTAGAGGCTGTTTCCAGCCACATTCAGGGTTCACAGGAAAAAAAGGCATTATGTAAATATCATAGCTTTGCCAGCTCCTCCAACTTCATCCTTAGTTGACTAGGAAACAGGGTGCACCAAGCCAAAGCAGCACTAAAAGAAATTACCATTTAACCATCTGAAGAGATCAAACTGAATTTCTTGTATTTGCTTGAATATATTCCAGCATGACCTCTATAAAATCATAAAAAATACAACTCAGTCACTCACTAAAATGCAGGTAAGTTTTGTAAAACCTTTTAGGCTCGATATATACCGGAAGCTTCATCAAAACACCTGGGCTGCTAGAATTAAGATTTCAAAAGACAAAAAATGTTTCCACTTGCAACCATCTTGGGCAGAGGGCCTGTATGAATGCACCACAAAGAAGAAAAGGATTTCTTTTTCCCATGGGCCACAAAGACAGGCTATTGATATTATGCAAAACATATTACCAGCCTGCAAATGCCAGGCTTGTCAAGTGTTTTGAAAGCCTTGGAGTATTAACACAGACTTTAAAGAAGTACTTTTTCTTAAGCAACAAGAAGAAATTACTTTAACCAACAGATCACTGAGCATGCAGCCGTACTAGATAGCTGCCATATTCCTTACCAGAGAAATCTTACCTAGACAATACCTGCATATTTGTAAAACTCAACCAAGCATTCTGCTGCACTTTAATATCCAGAATAACATTAAGGAGTGGGCTGTTCAAAGGAGAAGTGTTTTGTCATGAGTTTATGAGATGTTTCTGCTTTCTAGAACCACCCCCATGCATAGTACCCACAACTTAGGCACAGTGCAAGTTTTGGGGTGGCTTTCACAGCACCTGGAGCCACTTCACCTGCTTCCCAGAAGCTCAGAGCTGCTCTCTCAAACTTTCCAGGCAGAGATTTGCCCCTGGCTCTGCCATTTGTAACTACAGTGGGTCAAGAACTAGCTGATCCCTCTGATAAAGGATTTTAGGGCAATACAACCAAGGTAAGACTGTGATAAGACAAAAGGGATGGGAGCAGAGTTAACTATTAATCCACAAAATAAATTAATAGCAAATACAGAAAGTACTCACAGGAAGTTACTCTTTACCTGCAAAAGCTTGGTAACTTTTTTAACAGCTATTTTAAATAATCTTTTGCAAATGCCATGGATTTTCAAATTGTTTGGTGTGAGCTCCTAGTTAATTATATACACCTCAGGGAAAAGGCAAGTTTTGTGAAAATTGAAGCAAATTGCTAGTATCAAGCACATCTACATCAGTATTTATGTGTTCCGCAGCATCCCTGTGTGATGGTATTTGTTGTTTTGATCACGTTTCATTGCTTTGAGGTGGACAAGAGAAGAACTACATAGTTCTCTACTTACATGAGTTCCAAATTTAATGGTTTAACTGATTTTCCTTTCTCATACAAAATCCCAAATGCGGCAGCAAAGGTTTTTCATTTAACAGTAACAGGAACAATCTGATGAAATAATGGCCTTAGTTGATTCTCTCTTTCAGGACTCTAAAAAGGAGACTACCATGTAGCTGCTGAAATTAAAGCCAAAACTGCAAATGGGAGTTTGATGATGCAAAGATTGAAAACAGTGCTTTGCATATGATCTTGATCCTTAAAGAAGTGTCCACCTTCTGTATCATATAATCGTCATTGTCCTTAACCTCCCTCTGCTTTGCAAACTCTGAGGATTAAAGGCCTTGAGCACATTGTTTACATATATGCCGAAATGTCAAACAGGAATGGACTAACAAATGTTCCCAAATGCCCTCCTGAGTCAAAACTTAAGTCACCATAGAAGTAAAATTGAAAGACTCTTGTCATGTGGGTAGACTGTTTGGGAAATGCTGCAGTGCTGTTTTGTATGTTGTAGCTGTTTTTAGAAACACAAAGCAAAACATGAGCAATTCAACAGTGCTGAGGATGAAACTGGTACATAGTAAAGGACTCTCACTATTTCCCTCTGAACACACTATTGTCCTGACACTGTTTCCTTCAGGTACTGATTGCCTTGAGGTACCATCATGACTTTTTTTTTTTTTTCCTTAGAAATCTTACATTTCACAGCTATTTGAAGAGTCTTAACTACTTTTCCACACTATTAGACTGAATTAAGCAGTGATGAGAATCTTGATAAAATTTCAACAGACAGCAAGACTAACACCTCACTGAACCGCTTCACTTTATAAACTTGAACCTTTTCCAACAACAGAAACAGAGGTGAAGACAATTTGTTACATTCATATGATACCACTTTTAGGTAAACAAGTTTACAAATATTTAACACAATTACAAACACTCTTGAAAGTATTTAAAACTTACACTGGTGTTAAGAAATGGAAAGTAAAGTCAGTATACATTACGGACTACATTTCAATTCTTAAGTCCAGTCCTGTATTTTTCATGTTCAGTGAACACTATTCTTACTTTTTATTAGCTTTCTAAGAACAGAATGAAGACCTTGGCTATTGAAACAGACTTCAAATGAAAGTCAAGCTATGTTTTTGTCAGATGATTATTATTTCCACTGGACATTTTGACATCAATTTTCAAGGACTGACTAATTTTATCTGTTAGTGTAGACTTCTTGACAAAGCTGCGTTTGTATAAATCCTCATTTCTTCTTGAAAGCTACTATGCTATTTTTACCCCCCAAATATAACCCTCTGCATACAGCTGTTTCTGGATTATGTGTTAGGTGTACTGTTACAGTGTCTTTACACAGTGGACTAACAACATCCTGCTTCTCAAAGAGGCTTGTTTCAAAGGAGCCAATTAAGTGAAAACCAATTCTGCATTCTCTCTTAGTTTCGGAGAAACTGTGCTCCGTTGTTTCTTAGCAGAATAATGGAGGAATTAATAATATAAATATGCAGTAATCTGAATTTGCTAGCTCTCATTCTTTGACTATTCAGTGGCACATCAATGGGATTATTCATGAGCAAGGCAAAAAAACTACCATTTATATTTTTCCTATTCTTTTACATGAAATGTCAACCCCTGCAACGTTTAGCAAAACCACTAGGTAGCCTGTCAGCAGCAACTGTTTTCTAAAGCTCTCTTTCTTCACAAAAAGGCAACAGCCCTGTGCCCATTGGGCAGCTCTCATCTGCACCCCTCACGCACCTGCATTTCCCACAGGAGCAGCAGTGCGAAGGACGAGATGGAAAGGCATCTGGCTAAGAAAACTCGCTTCAAAAGCAGAGTAGAGGCGTAGATGGGGAAACATGATAAAACTGGATAATTAAACGAGAAGGGGAGTGGCTGTGTATATTCACAGGGCTACCTGTAGTTACTTAGCTAACAGCCCATTAAGCTGTGGAACCACCCTGCACGTTATTAAATAACTTAGACCTAAACAACTGATAGCAAAGAGCTGCGCCCCTGTAATGCCATTTTGTATGGTTGTCTGCCATGCTTCCCAGGCCCTCCTTAGGGCTGGAGGGTGCCTTCTTAGTGGAACTACTACTTCTGTTCAGCAGAAAGGAGAGGAGAGTTGGTTTTGTACCAGAATGCTTGGCATACACAGTGGAGAACGACAGTAGGACAGATGCCCTTCTTGCTCTCCCCCGAACACTCCACACAAGCATACAATACAAAGCAGCCATTACACTCAGGGTACTGCTTGGAAAAAACAGCATCTCTGGAAAAACGGTAGAAAATAGTGACATTTTCAAATCTAAATGAGAAAACAATTTTATCAAAAGGCCACAGAAAATGGTGGGGAATGACTCTCAAATCAGAAACCAAATCTCACTGACACACACAGAAAGAAGGGGAGAATAGTGCAGAAGAGAGTTGTATCAGTTTTTCAACAATGCCCATCAATCTCATCACTAAGCAGTTCAGATGTTTGCATACTTACTAATTGAGAGACAATATATTAATGTAAGGCAGTTTATTCATGAACCACTTAAAATCCAATTAAAATATATCAACAAAAATAAAAACATGCACTTTCCTTGGCAGCAGTTTACAGTTCACATACAGAGCTTTAAAGTGTATGTGTGTGTGGGAAGCTTGTTTGTTTCTATGTAAAGTGCTGAAACTTCTCTCAGTAGTCATAATAATAATTTGCTTTCATGTTTTGTCCTGAAGCATGACTTTTTTATTTGTATCCAAAAAACCAGAATTCCAGCTGCCTAACCAAATAGACAGCATTACTAAATGTAACAAGCTTTTAAACTTCACTCCAAATGAATAAATTTACTAACTTCTAACCAGTCTCATTTTGCTTTCATTAGACCTCAGTGTATAGAAAGCTATTCTACTCCTTCATGTATGCCATACTCCTTATTTGTAGTACCTTTGTCAGGGAAATCAGGTCTTGAAACTCCGGTTGCATGAAAAAGGCCTACAGGAAAAATTCCTTCTCTTCTTCTTCTAGGCAAGCATGCTTAACACTTTTCTCCTAAAATTTGTAGCTACTGAATCTACACTGCAATTGTCTTATCAAGGGTATCAGTCACCTAAATATTAATCCTTAAAACATGTGACACTCTAAGATAGGTATGAACAAAATTAACCCACAAGTTACTGATTAATTGATTAAGAATGAAATACTGTAATTTTAATTCAAATATATACACCCTTGCTTATTTAAGCAGAACAGATATCCATTGAATCAGAACTTTAAAGGTGTTATTTTCTCCTCAGTTTCCTCTGTTTGTAGTGCTGGTGCCCTTTTTTATTCCTGGAAATTGCCTCCAGTATGGTAATTACTAGAAATTGAATTACCTGGAGTCAATGGCTTTGACATACGCCCTGTATATAGGTGGGATTAACCACCTGTAGGGAGTACAGATGGTGTTTATACTGCCCTGACTGCTCAGAGGCTCGAGGGAAAGACAACTTTGCTGCTTTGCTTTGGCTCCACACATTTCTTCCATTGGCAGCAACAGGAATAAAACCACCACTCTGTCAAATATTCAGGGCCACTTCATGTATCCCAAACTGCACTGAGTCCACTCTGTAGTTGTGCTGCAGGGGCTCCATCACAGCCTTGCAGTCTATGTTTGCATGTATTCTCTCACCCTTGTGACATCAGGAACTATTAATTTTGTTTTGCCAGTGCATCTGAGGTCAATGTAAAGCCCACTGATCTGGTCAGGAAACTTCTCTGATCAAGTAAATAAAAAAATTCTGGATCAGAGCCATAGCTGGCCAAATCACATATGATGCTACATTTTTCCATAATGACCCTGCTCTGTGGGTCCATTTGCACATGTATCTGTTAAAAAGATCTTGGTCTCCATATGAAAATTTACAATGGAAAACTGTAGTGAATTATTTTGAATCTTGTAGTAATTGGTGGTTTTCTTGAAATCTTAGGTCCTAAACTCTTGGGAATACATATGAAATGTAAACTTCATTATTTCTAGTTAAGAGATTGTGAAGATTCTAGTACAACCCAAAGGCTGACTTCTTGTTTCAGTCTTAAAATGTATTAGTTTTTTACCATCATGACTCCTTGGAGGGGACAGCAAGAGTTCTTGCTTCTAAAAAGGATGAGCAGCACAGACCTCAACACAAGATGAGAGCCCAAAATATAGAGCAAGAGAGATTGTTTCTTGCTAATAAACTAAATACAAGAAAAGTTCTTACTTTTCCCTTGGGTTTGGCTGTTCTTTCTAACAGTTATCTTGCTTATTTCAAAATATGGCCCTTGTAGAAGGATGGAAAGCCATGCACTTGGACTAATCTCTGATGGCAAAAACAAGCACAGTTTGTTATATTTTCAAAAAGAAAGCTACTTGTACTTTCAAATGCTGAGCATTCTTTTGGAAATGAATCTATTTGCACACTCAGAAAAAGATGCATTGGAAAACAAATACATAGTTTAAAGTATTTCAAGAATTTTCCCAACTCTTATTACCTTGATCTTAATTATCATAAAATAATTTTGCACTGTAAGTTATTTCAACCACATCAGATAAGTCTTGCCATTCTTATCTAAGAAGGAACCTTGTAGAAACAAGTATGTTCTACAGCAAAAGGGATGTGCCCTTGACAGAGAATAGTTAAAGGGAAAAAAACCTAAATAATAAAAAGCAACAATAACCCCCTCTCACACACACACCACAACCCAGCTTCCAGCTGCCTCTTCATCAAAATCTTATTACCTGAAGGGAAAAAGAGAAAATGGATGGGGGCAAATCATTTTCCTAGCTCTCCGGTCAACTGCTGCATGACTGCTTTGTTTTCAAACACGGCTCTTAAAATAATTAAACTGTTTTGTGCCAAGTACTCTAAGGGCCTGCACCATAGGTAATTATTTACCTGTTCTCAGTTACACATCATGAAAGATATATCTCTGCAAGTCAGGCAGGAATTCCCAGCTCAGTTCTTCAACTTCAAAGCTAACTTTAAAACCCCTGGCACTTGCAGAAGCATCTACTACACGTCCATTGAAATAGATGCTTGTACATGATAGCTTTACCAATGCCTTCCAAAGCAGAAATATAAAAGGAATCAAATCTCTGGAAGGTAATTAATACTGTAGTGACCTCAGTCCATGGAGAGTAAGGTTATCAAAAGGGTGATCATGGTAGAGCACTCTCCTGCATGTAGTCAAAGACCAATTGTTACTCTTGGGGAACTCTGTTCTATACTAACATTTTTCATGATAAAATCACTTTTGGAGGCTGGAACTCCAGGCAGTTACTCTTAAAATAAACAAGATTTTAGAGCAAAGTACAAGTAACAAGAAATGCAAATATATAAATCTATTTCAATCATTGCTAGCTTCAGCAAGATGAATGCCAGTTTAACATCAGCTTGATATAAAAGAACGTGATAGCAATGGATAAAGGGACAAACTTAAGACACTGGCGAAGCGCCTCAACTGGAGTTTGTTGACAGCTCTGAACTGAATTTAGGATGTACCATCACATCTACAGAGAGTCTGGTGTAAAACTGATGAGTGTTAAAGATTACAGATTTTTCTGCCAGCAAAGATAACTTGAAACACCACTCTCTTGACAAAAAGCCCCAATCTAAGTGTTTCTAAAGGCCTTTTTGCCAGTATCCTTAAGTATACCTCAGGCTCCCATGAGAAAGACAACTTCAAATGGAATCTGGGGAGGCGGGGGAGGTGAGGGGGGCTCAGTTCCCTCAAATTCTGCATGACACCAGCAGGGAGCTGCCAAGGAACCGCTCTGCTTGCAGCACCTTCATTAAAAGGCCTAGATAGCTGCCAAATTAACCTCAAAGAGAGGTTATCTTTATCTGTCAGAGTGGTGAAGAAAATTAATAATCATTTTATTGTGGTAGGCACGTAAGACAATAGAGGTTAGTGGTGGGGTGGCCTAGTTATCTTGCTGGTTATCTCCCCTCAGCAGCTTGGCTGCCCTGCACCCAGGCTGCAGTAATATCTGCTGGGAGGTTACAAACCTCCTGAATTTCATCTTTGCACCAGAAAGTGTCCTGAACACAACACCCATCCTGTTTTACCTGCTCACTTGACCACAGAGCCATGCTGAGGGCAGATGGGTCCCATCCATCCCTGGCCACCAGGACAGCACCTGGAAGGAGCAGTTCCCTCTCTTCCTCTCCTCACTGGTGGCAAAAATAGGGCCCAAGCAGGAAAGGAAACCCAACTTGCAGTGTTCAGAGGTACACTTCTTGCAACTATTTTGCAGCTTTGGATAGTCCCCAGCAAAGTGCCTTGGCTCCAAACATAATAAGCACCATTGCCAGGGCAAGAAATTGCAATAAACACCCCTCCTTTGCTCACTGACACACTCAAATGTGAAAAGGACTGACATCACCTTTTTAAAACGAGCACAGTGGTTACTTTCAAAGTAAAGCTGACCACGTGTTGACCTCCAATTACACTGCCCAGAATGAAAAATCAGGACAACTGTTTAAGACACCAATTTAATTAATGAAACCTGTCTATCAACGTAACTCACTTAAACACTTGTCACGTTCAAAGCTGCTTTAAAATTACTTTAAAGGGATTTACACAAACTGTCCCCAGCTTTCTTCATCAAGCCATAGTACAAGAATCCCTTCACTTTCTGTATAGGTTTATAAGAAATTACACACAAGGGCAAACACAAGGGTAAAATTAACTTACCGAATATTTTTATTTCCAAATGTGTATTGCCTAGAAAACATATTCTCTATTTTTTTTACCTCTGAGCCATTAAAAATGTTTCTACTGTGACATGATTCTTCTGTCCAGACATGAAAAGACTTAATAAATCATGCTGAACTTCATTTCTTCATTTATTTTTTTACTACTGCATGCTACTACAGAAGTTAAAGATTTTTTTAAAAACAAACCCTATAGCTCACTTTCTTAACACTATCATGTTTAAAAATACCACCCTATAATCTTTCCTTTTAAAAAGGTGGATTGAGGGTAGTGATCTTTTACATTTACCTATGCAACTGTGTGTGACTGTATAAGATACATATATCGGGGGCTTGTTACACATAATATGATATAATGGATCAATTGATGGGAATTGACTAGAAGAGACCAGATCATAAAGAGATGTGGTTCATGAGAATTTGCTTTAAGCAAGTGTTGGTCTTAGGGCTCACATCAAGAAATCCTGGCATGCCGAAAAGGAAAAACAAATACAATTGCTCATTAGGACCTTCTTGTCCCAACTCCAAGTTTGCTTTGTCCTAAGAGAAAGCAGAAAAAGAAACCCAACCAGAGAACTCTCTTTTAGCTTAAATCAAAGTATCATGCTCTTCCCTGCCATGTGAATGCAACATCCATAAAAAAAATGCCTGGTTTTTTCTAGTGCTTAAAATCAAGTTTCTAGCCTCTTTCTCTGAGATGCAAATAGATAAATAACAACAAAACAAAGGGTTTTGTTCTCTCTTCAGGGAAAAGGCAAAAGAATGCCTCTGTTTTCCATCCAAGCAAGCTTCCGAAAAGAGTCTTTTTAGTGCCTTCTTTACAGGCTTTACACAAAGCAACTCAGAGCAGCCTATGAAGCATTGCCACTACATGCAGCTGGCTTCCCTTAGCTCCCTGGCCTTGTCCATTCCTCAGATAAATATTCCTCTTTATATGGTTTGGTTTGACTCTCCAAACAGCAAGCAGCCCTAGCTGCTACTTAGCTCTGCCAGTCTGCTTTGCCTTCTCACATAAAATCCCTGAATTCCCAAGCCTATCTTTCCATAGCATCCAGGCTGGCCTACACCTTCCCTTCAATAAATGCTCTGCCAAGTTCACAAAATTCAAGAATTTTTATCTTGGGACCATTTATTCAGTTGCACAGGTTAGTGTGACTTATCAGGAAGGCTGCTAGATTAAAATCTTCAAATAATTCTCTCCATCTACACCTACATGACTCAGTTGCACAGACACACAAGCTTTGGGATGGTATGGCCCAACGATGCAGTGAGGCAAAGCCAAAACTACACAAGAGAAGCACTGAAGCCATCACCCAGGAGAATACTGCTTGTCCCATTGTGTTATTTCATTAAAAAATATTTACAAATCAATCACTTATCTTTTGAAATCTACACCTTAAGTTTGCTTTAGTTACTTACTAGCTAAAGATTTTGCAACTTCATGTTTTGAACAAAAAACTAGTGTAAAAAATGTTTACTAAGAAATGCAAAACATGCCCTGTCTTCAGACCCATAATTGGGATAAATGTGATATCCTGCCTTTTAGATTCACATCTTCAGAGGTCAGCACAGTCTAGCAGACACTGTTTACTTCCTTGTATCAAATGGCCTTATCTCACTTCAATATTTTTGTAAAATACAGCATGCAACACTAAGCAAAAGGGAGCAGAAACAGCATAATGGGAGCACAGTAATCAAGAGCATACTAAAAAAAATCACATAGCTAAAACAGATCACTATTTTGGACAATTAGTAGTATTATAAAATTCAATTCTATGAATTTTCCTCCAAATTTTTGATTTCTTTTTATACTGTTACTGGCACAGAAATAAATGCACCAAAAGAAACTTTGCCTCAAGCGCAAGGCTCCCTCTTGAATAATTCAAAAGCAAGAAGATCACAGTGGCTTAATTAAAGGGCCCTTGCTCAGTTTCTTTATTTTTCCCATGTTGCTGTTAGAGGACAATATGCTTCTATAAGGAATTAGCCAATCTTGTAGCATCTATGCTGCTTCCATTTGCTTTGGCAAGGCAATTATATCATTCTTAAAGTGGCTCTGAACTAGCAATATTGACAACTGAAATACACAGAGTTTTTTATGCAGATGCTATTAGCAAGCAAAACGTCTGAGCATAGTCAAATCGAGTGATTTGTGTCCTGGCAAGAACTAGAAAAGGCAAAGCTTTCACAGCCACTTTTTGCTCTTAACCTCTCTCTGAACAGGGCTTTAACACCTCAGAGAAGTTAGGGAATCCAAAGTTTATAGTGGACAAGAACTTGGAGACTGCCACTGGACCTTTTCTTTCAGCCTGGAAGGCATAACATATTTCCCCCCAGGTAAATCAGTCAGCTTAATTAAGAAGTTCTCCCACACCCCACAAATCCTGCTTCTGTCATGCCTGTAGAGCACTACAGCTACAAGAACACCTAAATGGCCCATTTCAAACAAGAGCTGCATATGCACAATATAAGAACTGTAGAAACAAGTCTATCTGTTTTGAACATGGTCTGTGAGGGCAGCAACTGGGAACCTTCAACACGTAACACTGTATGAGAGAGAGAATTAATTGTACATCAATTTTCCATGTCACCATTGATTTAGTTGTCTACTAAAACATACATCACATCCATAATGTAAATAATGAGAGTCCCGATAAGGTACCTGGGATACCCCTTATGGCATGCTAGCACCGCATGGAAGTCAAAGAACACTTGTACAAGCCCTGCAGACACAATAGATGTCAAGTGAATCTGCGTAAGAATGGCCTGCATTTGTAAAAGCAGTGAAAGGAGCCGCGATTGGCAACACCACAAACATCCAAGGCTGCAAAGTCTACATGGGTGGAAACGGTTCTGACAAGCTGAACCTTTGCCAAATCCTAAGGTAAGACAAGCTGCTGTCCTGGATAATTTTTCTGAGTAGATCTACTGCCTTTACCAGGCTGACAGTGAAAACCCATCACAGCCTTCTGTTCACGTTTTAACACCTGGAGAGGGGAGGAGGGTCAGAGGGGACAGGGACACTCTCAGGCAGATCTTTCAGCTTTGGGCAAGTCATTGCCTGGTTAAGGGCTGGAGTTAATCCGTGGGGCAGAGAAGATATGAGTTCCTATTGTAATGGTGGCTCTGCTCTTTTCTCACTTTGTTATGGGTCATGACAGCTTTACTGTGTTAATTGACCATTACCCTAATTTCCAGTCATTAGTCAGAATTTCAAATTAATCTGATCAAACAGAACATACCTTGTGAAAGTAAATGCTCATTGATCTACTTTAGACTCCAGGGTCTATTTTAGGCAGCACAGGCTCACACAGGTTTTCTTTGATACTTCTGATGTGTTACTTCTAACAAACTGCTTTGCATGTTTTAGACATTTGTATTTTCTGAGGGATAACTGGAGCTCTGTCATAAAAAATTCTGCATTTTATGCATTAAAGGACACCATTACCATCAAAGAATCCTTCTACCACCACTAAAAAATGGAACTTTATTTTTACCCCTGTATAAATTAGTTATAATAATTACAGCATGAAATAGACCGGGGAAAAAGACCCTGCCCTACCGTGCAACTTTTGGATGTGTAAGGGCCACACACAGATTTCAGGTGTACTCTGACCTCCCCATACATAAAAATAATCTGAACACCCCATCTGTGTTTCCTGTTTTTGTTGGACAACTCCTTGGATTCCTCAGACTATTTTAGACCTTAGACAGGTTATACCAGTATAATTATGTGAATTATGGGTGCAGGGATTTTTAACTGGTGTAGATGTGCTACTGTGAGCCATAAATCATTGCAGAAAAGGTGATTTGGTTTTGTCTCCCAGCCTGGAAAAAGACACTCCAATCTAAGCTCATACTGATGGAAGGAATGTTTCCAAGAATAATTAAAGTAAGGAAAACAAAAAGCCTTTCACTTTAAATGGAAATACCAAGGTCAAGGGACAACTTCCTTTCAACTACATTTGATATAAGCCCTTCATATCAAAACCCTACTACTATCATTAAACATTTTTATTCTAAAACCAACAGTATGGACATATTGCTCAAATATTACAAAGACCCAAACATGCATAGAGACACTTCTGCTCTGTTTTGCACAGACTGTCCTCAGCTCAGCTCCATGGGTCTGCACAGTACAGGAACTTCAAACACTGACTCCTTCCATGGCCCAGACAGCAGCACAGTGTCTCTGTCAGTCCTTCAGGTGCACCTGCACAACTGTTTGAGGGGTCTTGCAGCAGAGTAGATGAATGAACTGATGGAGTTAAAGATCAAAACCAAACAAACAAACCTTCCGGATGCTTTGAACTAAGTAGAGATGACACAGATCCCAGCCAAGGTGGCAGCACGGAGAGAAGAAACACACTAGGGTTGGAATGAGTAACCGTGATGTGCAAGACTTGCCTGGACAAGAGAAAAATAGCAGCTTTACTGCACTTCTAAGACAACTCCAAGGTAGCTCAAAGAATTAAGAAAAGTAGGTAAGAAAATCTCTGTGGATGGGTTCTATTCAGTTAAGATCTATATATTACTTTGCTAACCCAATCTCAGCAATTGTTTTGTAAGAGCTCCAAAGGTAACATTTCTAAGGCCCTGAGCAGGTCCCTGGGACGTCACTGCTGAACTGAGAGATCCCACTTCTGTCAAAGCAGCAGAGAGAAAGGGTGGCCAGGGAGTGTGCCAGCACAAGCTGCCTGTCTGTTCAGAGCAGCACCATGGAAGTCTGCCTTCAGAGACCCAAACTGCCCAGCGCTTCTGCCTGGGGGTATCCTGTCAGAGCACTATGATATGGGGCTGTGTTTACAAAATCACTTTGGGAAGTTTTTGGGTTTCTTTCTAGCTTACAAAGAGCTAAATTGGAAAAAAAAAAAAAAAAAAAAGGCACCAAAGGAGAACCTGCCTTCTTCAAAACTTAAGAGATACAAAATTTAGATGGTTGTACTTTCAGGGAGCCAAACGGTTGGGACAGGAGGTTTCCCCCCATTACAAAAGGGGTCTTAAGCAGCAGGTCTGTGTGGGCAACTGAAGATAAATGGGTAGATGACAATTTTTTGGTCAAGACAGAAAGTACTATGATTACAAAAGTGAAGAGAATTGAGGGCTTCCAACCCATTGTAATTTCCATTTCTCCCCCCACCTCAACATATGGAGGCACAGACGACCTTTTTCTAAAATAAGATACACCAAGACAAAGACTGGCATGTAAACATTTGAGTACACTATGAACATCAATTGTTTTCTTTTTTGAGCGTGAGAATATTCACAAAAGGCCAATGATATTGCATTCCTTTTTAATATAGAATGAACTGATACCATCTGGGGCATTGGTTACCATCTCAGCAAGTTTCTAAATCTTCACTGGCTTCACACAGAGTTACACCATACACTACAAGTTGCTTGTTCTGAAATTAAGCATAAATACTGTTTTTCAGGCTCATACAAAAATGCTGAAGCCAGCCCAGCCTTAAACAGAATTACACTCAGAGAAAGCTGCACCTTACTAAACTTAGCCTCATGGACTAGGCAAAATTATGGGCCTTTGAATTCCAGTAACATGAACTCTTTAAACTGTCTGTCATAAATACCCTGACTTGTTTTTAACTGCATTTTCTGGTTCCTCTCTGACAAGTTCCCATACTATACTTACATGGGGTCATACCATCTAAGTGATAATAATGCCTGTCCTCAAACTCAGAAGCGAGGCTCCAAAACACTTAGATCTAAATGCAGAACTTCTTATCTTACCTACAATTGCACCGAGACAGGACATACTTTTCTTTTCCTCTAAATCTCTACACATGCCATAGATAGTTGATCTGTACTACCATCAGAGTACTCAAAACAAAACTGAAGCAGATCTATATCACCACTGTGAATTTCAGTTCCTTCCAGCTGAAAGGAGTCAGTCATATACTTGAACTACCAAGACACATGAGTCACCTAGACTTGCAAGTTTCTCATCTCATGAACGTGCTGATGATTAAAATGTCTGAAATAGGGGCGTGGGGTTGACAGAAGCAATTTATTCTTCTTCTCTACAAAGCACAAACATAATTTTCTACAGATAAAAATATTGCAAACTGTAACCTTGTTTACATTTCTTATAGTCAGATAACACAATACTGAACATGCTGCTCTGAAAATACTTTTCATGCAAATTAAGTCAGCATGGAGACTTCCTACATACGAGTTTTGTTTGCTATGGGACCTGGGTCACTCTTCAGCCTTTGTGAAGCAGCAGTAGCATGATAGTTACTTTTTGGTCAGAATTAACAAACATTTTTACTGAACTACCTAAAATAGACTATTTAGGTAAGACCTGGGACTTGAGGCCACCAAGCACCAAGCACTTGAGACCATCCACCTATATTTGTGTCTTAGACAAGAAGGTGTGGCTTGGTTACAGATAAAATTCCTATTAAAGTTGAGTTAACTTTCAGGATGAAAGGTGAACATAAGAGCAAGACACTGGTTCAGAAAGAGCACTGTGTCCTTATGTACGTTCTATGAGCCCTTCAGAAAAAGGTAGCAGAGGCAGTGACAAAAATTAAGTGTCATGACTTGCAGACACTACTGACAACAACTCTGCTCTGAAGAAGAGCCGAGGTGAAGTCTAGTAAGGGCAGTAGCAATTTGGCTTCAATGATGTTCAAAGCTAGAAGAAATGACAGGGCTAGGCCTAGGATGGGAGTTCAGCCCAGAAAATATCAGCACAGCATAAAACCGGCCATCAAAGCATCACAGGGCTACATTTACATCTAGAATTAGAAGAGGGTGTTGACCTAGAACAAAGTATTAATACTGGAACTGGGTTTAGGGTTGGGACTCAGGCCAACAGATATTGATAAACTGCAGCTTAGAAAGCACCTCCAGGTTAACATGAAAAATGGTGTTGGCTTACAGCATCTGACTGCACAGATCTGTGAGATAAGGAGTAAGATAATGTTAAGATTAGAAGTGGAATTGGGGTTTAAGCATACTCTGGAAGAGATTGATAAAGTGCATCATCTTGCTTCACTATCAGGGAGGGCCCCATGGCGTGATAAAGGTGCCGCATGACAGGACTTCACACACCCTTAGCAAGCCCAACACTGCCCAGCATGCCAGGCCCTCTCTGTCTATATCCTCTGTTGACCAAAGCTTCCCAAGCTGCACATGCACATGTGCTGCCAGCCTGATGCACTCCTGATCCCTTGGGGTTACTGCGTGTGTACACTGGTGTCCTTGTGTACACACACAGCGAACCTGGCACTCCCAAAATGTACAGATTTCCAGTATGACATGTACACAGTGTGTACACACAGGGGATTGGGCAGGGAAGGGAAACAAACAAGGAAAAACATCTGTCTGAAGATGTCCAGTCTTTACTGTCTCCATTTCTCCCTTCATTTGCAGTAGGGCTGTCAGATCAGAAATACATCAAAGACTAAAAGCATCTGGCAGCCAATGTCTCCTCTCTTCGTAGATGCATTTTTAAAAACTGTAGGTCAAGTCTGGGCAGCAGGTTGGTCCTGCCAAGGAAATCAAAAGCTAAATCAGCCAAAAATACTAAGAAGCAGCACAAAAGCTTGTCTGTGTCCTCTCCAAACAGGGGTTTTGCCAGTGATGATCTTGGCAGTACTATTTAGCATTTACCCTTCTCCCAGTTCTCAGGAATAGGTGTCCACCACATTGCTCAGTATTTTCCAGGTCAGGGGAGGGCTCCAGATGGACCTTGTCTACTTCACATTACAGAAAAACTTGCCATATTTCTTACCTATCTCTGTTTTAATCACAAAATAGGCTCACCCACGTTAGTGATTAATGGTGAAAAATTCAGTCTTAGTGGCAGGAAAACCTTGGACCAGACAATTACACTTTCTAAAGAAGGAGGAATCATGTAATCACATTTCAAGGACAAAATCATGTCCAGACTGGAGACTACATAGTTAAAAACCTTTAAAATCAGTATTAGTAGCACACAGTCCATCTCTACAATTTTCCAGGCTTGTAATTTACAGAATGCAGGGTAGGCAAGAACAACAGTTGCTCAATTCAATGAGCAAACCTGCTTCAGCATTCACTGCAAACTGTGCAGGAAAAAGTTTCACAGTGAGTTTTGCCAAGAAGGAATTGCAATAATTGAGCCTCATGGTCACAAGACCACACATTACTGTTGTGAAACAGTCACTGGGTAAATAAGGGTGTATCCTGCAACATTTTACCACTGCTGGGGGAAAAAGTAAAAAGAAAAAGCAAAAAGTAAAAGATTGTCTTACTGCTAAAAAGGTATGAATTCAAGAAAAAAGGATCTTACAAATCTGTGCTCGTGTCAAAAATGTGGCAGAACGATGCTGCTGTTCCAGTACTGTCAGTGCAGTAGCGACACAGAGCAGGGAATAAAGCCATTTGCAGAGTTATGCCTGTAGCACGTAATTTAGGCTCAAGGAACAACAGCAAGAAAAGAGAGTTCATTCCAAAGGATGGAGGAGTAAAAGTTAAGGTTATGTAAAAATGACAGCTGAACTTCAGTTCACTAAGGTGAAGTTACAAAAGCAGTACATGTCCAGAATAATAAAAAACTCTTAGCGAAACACGATGAAAAAATAAAATTTAAGATGCCGATTTTAAAACATACAAACAGGCAGGTACCTCAGACTAGCAGAGAAATTCACAAAGCCAAAGAAAAAGGATGCCACTTGGTGGCCTTAACAGTTGAAACCTGACCTTAAATTTTCCTATCACTTTGGTATTTCAGGGATATGTCCCAGTGTACCTTAAAGGAGCTCAGCAAAGTTTTCCAAACTCATCTTCTCTTGTTTGCAGAAATCAAGTAAAGAACTTGCAAAATAATCACTTCCACAAAGCCAGTGCCCTCAGCTCTGTGTATACAAAGGTCTCATCTGCCTCTGCACTAAGTGAAATATCCTCTTAATGATCCAACTTTGATTGTCACACCAATTCTGCTGAAACTGGGGGAGAAGAGGATGTATTCCATCAATCTCTTCCATTTCTTCTGCACTGTCTGGAGCAGTTTGCATGGGGGCTTAGCAGGGTGCTGCTGGCCCTTTCTAGAGGAGATGACCGGGTGACTGGGAGCGGCAGAGGGAGGAGAGAGCAAAGCACCTCTGTGCGGTGAGGGCACAGAGTCACAAGGCTGGGAGAGGCAGGGGCTTGAAGGGGACAGCACTTCAGTCAGCCAGGCCCTTCCCTTCACAGGGGAGTGGAAGGCCATTTCATTAATTTCTCCCTCTGAACTCTGCTTGTCTGAGGGAGGGAAGGGGAAAAAAAAAGGCATTAAGCATTTAGCATTATTTCTTATGCAAGGAGGATACAAAAGCATCTCAAACAAAAGTTATTCATTCTCCAGTCTCCTAAGAGCTTCCCTCCTTACTGTCAACCCATCAGAAGTGGAGGATTTTAGTGCAGTATTGTTTCTGTGTGCTAATGCATCGTGATGAGCTATCTGGGACATTCTTCTAGTCTCAGCTTCCACCACTACACTCTTAATTTCTATGACCCACACTAAGCGTCTGGTCCTTTGATATGACTTGTATTTATGAAGAAGCACTATAAAAGGTTCAATCCCCTGGTACAAGTAATTTTCCAACCTGTATTAAACTCTCAGATTATTTATGAGGTAAACCAATTATATAATTCTTGTTCAAAATCCATGCTTATTAATACCTCTGTCTGTACTAATAGCTCACTGGGCTTGAGAACTCACAGAGAAGACTACCCTGTAAATTTCTAAATCTTACTCACAGTTAGTCCAGATAAAGTTATGCAACCTGCCACAGCTAAAATTCATAGGCTGTATTTCCAAATCTCACAGCTCAGGTCAGGAACCAGAACCACAATGATCGCCAAAGACATAATATGTTCTGACTCACTCCATACAAATAGGCAACGCTTACAAAAGTACTCCTCTGCTTCAGTAGGGGTGGGTGGCAAGGGAAGAAATTGATAAGAAATAATTAAGCTAATAATGTGCTAATGAAAAGGTGTATTAATTGAAACAGGCCATGAAGTATCCAAGTGCACACAAAGTAATTCAATGGGTGTTTACACTGGAAGGCTGACTGAAGGGATAAAATCAGATTGTGATATTAATGGCATATACAGTGCTAAAGTTGATCATGGATTTTCTATTCTTACTGTCAAACATGAAAGGCTACTGCATCTCATTTTCACAAGCAAACCTTACAGAGGGACCAGGGAAATCAGAAAATGATGCATCCACTGTCACACTGGACAGTAACATGGAATACAGAGTTGGTTTTCTCATTGACAAAAACAGTGAACTATCATATAAACTGCCCATTACTGTACCTTCATGACATCTTTATAGGAATGAATGGCTTCAACTTCCTCTTTGTCATCATCATCATCCTCCACTCCTTCATCCAGAGCATCATATCCTTCATCCCTACTTCCATCTGTTTCTGTGGTATTAGTCATGTAGTCAATAAGCTTCTCCAGCGGAGGACTTAATTCTCGCTCTTCATTGTCCTTCAAACCATAGTCAAGAGCTTTATATATAATAATCCCTAGTGATTCAATAACCTATAAAAGCAAAAAAAGAAATATTTATTAATGCCATTTACGTGAACAAATAGGGCAGTCTACAAACACACTCTTCGGCTGTTTGCATAACAAACTCAGTGACTGAGAGGGCAATAAACATCAAAATCAGAGAAAAATGACCCTCTAATACCCACAGTAACACTTCAGTAATACAGCACGGAACATGCAAAAGCAGGTCATACCACATACCTACTGCTTTCTTCTTTCAATGTTTGAAATAAAAATTCATAATTTAAAAAACAATGCAGGACCATTTTAGCTTATTTTCCCTTTTTCTTTCTAATACGACAAACCACAAAGTAACGTTACTCGAGACTTTGTAAGACTATAGTGCATGCACATGACCTTTCTCTGTGGGGCGGGTGGGAAGAAATTAAAAGAAAGAATAAACTAACATGAGAGGCCTCCCTCCTCCCACAACTTAATGACACCTGGAAACTGCCCTTCAGTTTCTGCATCTCTTCATTGACCTGAGAGGTGTCTGGACACAGCTGTGGCCATCCCGATATTAACTCACTGAGCACTGGGACACCAGCCCACAAGATCTTCTCTGCCTGTTGCACAACTGGTGAAGGCATGCGTATTCCACTGAAACTACCAACAACTGTGCTCCATAGTAATGAGGTAGTACCTCAATTTTTCATTGAATTGAGACTCCTTATTTGTGCTCAGTCAAGAGCAAAGACAACCAGTACAACTACTCATTGTAAGCAGCAAGAAATTGCCATGAACATTCCAAAATGCTAAATGCACACTTTCTTTCTTGGCATCAATTATTTTTCTTATGAGTAATATTGAAGCTTTTAGAATTTTAAAGATGTACAGAGATGGCATTTCAAACTGAGGAGTTTGAAATTAAGATAAATGAAGAGAGAAGAGAAAATGGGATTGCAACAGTAAACCACAAGAAGGTAATGCCACTGCTGCGAGATCCTTGTCTGACAATGGCAGTAGGGCTGGAGTTATTGCACGTAATCTCTGATCTTCCTTGTGTGTTGTGATGGGTAGCATGTTATATAAATTACCAGACTCCTGTGTAGGAGTAGCTGGCACTACTAGTAGGCAGCAACTTTAATAACCGGAGCATTTCTAAACATACCAAACCTTGTCATCAAGTGCCATTTTGTCTCATCTGGCTTGCAGTACTATCCTGGGCAACACACCTCTTCCTGCAGATTTCTGAAATTCTATTTGGGTAAATAGGACAACACAAATGGATTCTCAAAACATTACATTTTACTCTATCAGCTTACTTATTTCAGCACAGTGATGTATTTTTGGTCTGAAAGGCTGGAGGTTTGCAGAGACTTCAAATCATTTCCTATTAGTTTATCTAGACAGACGTTTTAATGAACTAGCTGTAGTCTGACAGCTTTACACTTGTGCACTTCATTCCTCAGCTGCTATTACTTTGCAATCCACTCTGCAAGACAGTGGCTAATAAACAAACAGACAAACATAAACTCCAACAATAAAACTCATTCTTTTTTAATTTATTTCCAATAACTTTGATAACTTGATTCAATATAAAAATTTTGCCTATGCTGTTCTCTTGAAGTGTGTTTATACATATTTGTAAAATATTCTAAAAATGCAGCTAAGGAAAGTGATTAGGCAAATTAATGGTCTTAATTTTTTCAGTTCAAAGAACAGGTAGTGAGACAGCAAAGTAAACCAGTATCACTGCATTCTTGCTCAATTCTCATACCCTTTCCCAGACTTCTGCCATGACCCACTTTGAAGACAAGATACTGCACCAAACAGACCTTAAAAACAGCTGTAACAGACCAAACTTATATTTGCAGTATATCTGACTCACTTCTTAGGGAAGTTATTTTGTAATAACTGTCTTGTCAAACTTGTATTGTTTCAAAAATAATCTGAAAATGTGGAAGCTTCACAAAATAAAAATATATTCTACTGGTAGCTGTGTACTCAGATGTACATGAGTACAATCCCAGCACAGAGCCCTATGGCAACTGAAAGGGAACAAAGAATACCAAGTTAATTCCAATTTGAAGGAGACCAAAGTGAAAATGAAGTACAACTGAATAATTGCTTTGATATTTCAAGCAAGCACAAAGTGAGTAATTTCTAAGTTTAATAAAATACATATTTGAAAGAGCTTAGCATACATGAGGAGGATTGCAGTGTCCAAATTAGATGCAAAGAAAATTATGTCTGGTGCCATGCAGTGATGGCTGCTGAACACAGCTTCTGGATTTTGCTACCAACACTTCAAAAAAAATGGAAGGGGGGGGTGGCGGTGGATAAAGAAAGTGTGCTCTCTCTGCCTCCTTCTGTTTGCGAAGAGGATTAAGGCATTCAGAAGCACCATGGCTAAAACTGGATGACAGCTGCTGCTTTCTTTGATGTATCAGCAGCGGGGCTTTTGCAGTTCAGTAATATGGTTTGTACATTTCTATGTACTATGAACAGATTCTGTAATACATGCTAAGCTGACACAACATGAAAGCCTGCAATGGTACCAATTCAGAGCCATAGTTCACTTTCTCAGCTCCTTATTTAGATGTGATCCTAACCATATTTCCTCGGTGTCTGTCAGTATCACAGATTTTTCTTGCAGGAAGACAAAACAGCAAACATCTTAACTAAGTAATTTTGCTTTGACTTGCACTAAAACTGAAAATATTCAGTGCTTTCAGTAATATTGGTTTACCAAGGATCTTGTAAAACTACCCAACTGCCATATGAATATCAAACAAAAGTCACAAAGTTGTCAACACTTCTTCCCATTAACAAAACTACTAACGCAAGTTCACACAAATAAAACTTCTAGGTCTATATAACTAGAAGCATAATACACAAGTCAACTCCTTGCTGCTTAAACACATGAGTGCTATCACTTTGTAGTAGAAATCAAATGCAAACACAAAAAGGAAAATCTTTTCACAGCTGAATGGATGAATTGATAAATAAGCAGGTTTTTTTGAATTGCATAATCAGGGACTACCACTTCTTTTCTTTTATTTTTTTTTCAGAGCAACAATTATTTACAAAGGAATCACAGGTTCCAAACTGCACTGTTCGCTAATTTCATACAAAATAAAAACTTCTGGCACCTAACAAGTGACAAGTACCAGCACAATTTTCAATTATATGTGAAAACAGAGCTATAGTAGGAAAAACAAGGGTAAGAACCAAATTAGTAAAGGTCTTTTAAACCACTGAGTTGCCCACTGACATACCAAAACAACTGCATAACACTGAAATAAGTGTCAGCACTAATAAATGATGCTGCTCAGTTCAGGTGAAAAAAAAATAAAGTAAGATTTGCACCTTGAATTTTAGAACACATTTGTTCCTCACTGATTTAAATTTTGGTGAAGGACCTGACCTTTGTAAATCAATCAGTGGCTAAATAAACTGAAAAAATAAACAAGGAAGCATTATTAGGCTTTACACCTTCTCACCAAGTTCTTTTGAAAGTCATGGCTTCAGACCAAAAAAAAAAAACCCCAACCAAACACACTCACATTTCCCACAGACTGAGCTTGTACTTTGCTGTGCTGCAATCATTAGTGAAAGGGGAATTTTGTCCCACTGTGAGTATTCCTTCAGCTTCCACACCGGTCTGGACTCATATTATACCGTTCTTTTACAATAAATTGAGACAAGGTTGCTGGAACACTTTGACTTCTAACACAACGTAAAAACAATATCCTCACGCTCCCTTTACACATGTGGCAAAAACAAAACTCAAATCATTCCAACTATTTTCATATACAAACACTGCCCAGAACTTTCCATTCCTTATACCTTCCTCCAACACATTAAGGCATGCCTCTTGGAAAGGGGTTCCTCAGGGGTTTAATCTTTTAAATGACCCAAATGATGCTCTTCCAATGAACACTTCCAATTTAACATTCTCAAAACCCGTTCAAATTCACTGCCTTTGTACAGGAACCAAACAGGTTTGAGACTTACAAAAGTGAAATTCCCACGAGTACTTCACTCTGAGAAAATTCCTTTTTCCCTCTCAACCCTAATGTATCTCCCTGGCTCATGCTGAAGTGTAGATGAGAACAGGCAGAATTCACATGCCATAACCCCCACTCACGGCACACACAATAGGGCTCTGTCTGAGCTTTCATCCCCTTCCTAGGCTTGCCTCAATTTTTAAAGAAACCAAAAAAAGCTTAAGGACAGCCTTGCACTTTCAGCATCAAAGGATGTTTTTTTCAGCTCAAATGCCTGTTCCTCCCAAAATTCTCCCTTCCTCCAAAAGCCACACAGGTTTTGTGTCCCTAAACTCAGATTAAGGATGCCGTAAAGCTCCAGCTACTAAGGTGAGCAAAATAACTTTGAACTTTCCCACAAGGACCTCAGATATGGCCACCAGCCACAATAATATTTGCACTACTGCTGCACTGGTATGAATTCCAGTATTTTTTATTAAAAATGTGTACTACAATTATTAAGTGCTCCTAGTTCTAACCAGCAGATCTCCAACACACCTTCTGCAGGAGAATCACTCTGCTTCACGGTAACAATGCGGAGAAGTCTGATGGTGTTAGCCACGGCACTCCTTAGGGCAGAGCTCCTCTCCACCACCAACTCTGCCATCCCCCCCTGGTATTAGGCAGCACTTAGTCAATCTGCAAAGACTAACCTGTCCTACTGCTGGCTTTAAATTAGCCTGCCAGGAGCTCCATGCTGTGCTTCTGGAATCGTAACACGCGGCATAAACATATACATAGACACCCTTGAAGTCAAGAGTTATGTATCTTACATTTTTTATGACACACTAGGAGAAGACACACAAACACATACAAGTTTTTGTGATCAAATTCTGTAATATAGTCCAAAGGACAGGCATGCTAAAATGTTATATAAACCCAACTTGTTCCTCTCCAGCTAGATGCCAGAGGGAGAAAGCTTTTGCTCTGTGTCTCATTTCCATTTGTAACAAAGTAATTTGTTGTTCCTTCGTGTCCAATTATGGAAGTGAAAAATATCTAGCTTTTCGGAAAGGTCAACAAATAAAGGGGTCAGGATAACCCAAAGCGAATTTTTTTGTTATTTACCTCCTCCTGAGATGCCCTACATAACTCTCAAGAGCACCTCACAGAAGAGCATGTCTAAATAGGGCGTTTTGAGAGATGTGTTGCTGTCAGTGCACACCTAAGGTACACTAAAGTAGTTTTCACCACGGCATTCCCCAGTGGAAGCAGGGGAGCATTACCCAGGCTTTAGAGGCTGGGGATGCTGCTAAATTTAAATATGACCTTCATTAAATTAGAGCGACTTGCAACAGACTGTCAAAATGAAAAAACTTCCAAGTGCTTCCAGGTAAGCAGCGAGGATTTGGACTATTTCCCATGAATCAAATGAACAACTCATTTCCAAAGAAAAGAGACATAAGATACAGCATTCTTTAACTTCTGGGTGATGTTGGTTTGCTTCTGAAATAACAACATACTGCTTTCTGCAATATAAAGAACCTTGCTATTTAAGTCAAAACAGTAATGAAAGCGAAGGAAAAAAGAGTATGTTGGGTCTAATAGAAAATAAACATGAGAAAAAAATTAAATCAACCCTTTTAACAAGATTCAGTCTGGATTAGATACATTCAGAGCTAGGAATATTTCTCTACCGTTTTCAGCAATCTTTTTCAAAATGGTTTTATATACTGAATCTTTGGATGCACTAAGCGGGCAGAGAGACCTACTTACTGGACTTTGTACTTCTTTGTACTATTAAGGTGTACATTAAAGAGATTCAGTGCAAGAACTTTTGATCAAAGACACAGAACAAGCCTAATACACACAAAGGAGATTCTGGCTTTTTGGGGTTTGTTTTGTTCCCCCCCAGGTGAATATGTGAAAACAAGTGAAGCAGTTCCATGTTGTTGGACACACTTGCCTCTAAGAACGTAGCAGTAATGTAAGTTCATTAAGAATCAAGTGTAATACAACTCTCTAACTTATTCAAACGTTCTGATAATTATAAACATGTCTTTTAGTGTTGACGTTTCACTATGGGTATTTTCTAAGGAGAACTATATTTTATTAGCATAAATGAAAGCAGAATTTATTCTACTGTATCAGTCTTAACTTACATTTTATCTGCTGCATTGAAACAATGAAACAAAACTGTCAATTTTCTTCTAGCTTTTGTTCATACATTATAATCCCCAAGATCATGACAAATCATTACTTTGCTACTAAGGAATTTATTCAACCTGAAGGAATTTCACCAAAGTGACAGTTCACCCCCAGAGAAAAACAAAATTAAATTCCTTGATTTAACTGTGGAGGCTCCAGTAATGGCTGAAGCTTCAGTAAAAGAATTCGGTGCAATAATTAAGAAATACAGATGGCAACGCTCATTTGAAAGTTCTTAAATACACCTCTATTCATATAATGGTTTCAAATAAAGGTCTGATGTTATCCTGATCCCATTTACATAAGAAGAGTATATTTTTTATTGTAAGTTAAAGACAAAAAAATCCAGCCATGTCACAAACTTGTTCTAGTTCTGTTGTCTTTTATTTTTATTTTAATAACTGCCCAGGCACAGCAGCAGCAGGAACAAAGACTTCAGCTGACTACCAAAACCATAATCAGGCCTCAGAAATGCCAATGAGGTCAAATTGTGTAAGAGACAGAAATTGCCATTTGTCACATCAGCCTTTTCCATAAAGCTTTTTCAATACTACATGAGAGTATCAGATTAACTACAGCAGAAGATTTTGTAGTGAGAGAGAGAAGTAACCAGCTCAAGGAAAACTGGTATAAAGGAGATGAGACTAGTTCAGCAGCTCTGCTTCTGTACGCGACTGATTTCAGTTTGGCTGACACTGCATACCTGCCTATGGTTTCCCAGACAAGGGATAGAAGAAAGATAATAAAAAGCTTACAGGAGCTTTGATTCAGTTCAATTTATGGCAGTCATGAAGCAATGCAAAATCAATGTCACCTTTATTCAAAATACCTACACAGTTCAACTGCTCTACTCAGAGAGTTTGCATGAACTTCTCAGCCTTCCCATAGAGCTTTCATTTAAACCACTACAGTTGCCTGCTACAGGCTTGGCCCCCATTTAATTAATCAAAAAATTAAAGTGAGTAAACACCTGCTGCAATATAACCCATTTGTTCTCCTATGAGTCAAGAACTTTCTCACACCTATTCTCCCCAAAATTAACATCTACAAAAGCCAAGCAAACAAAATACCAGTACAATGACAGCTATTCTTTTAAATACAAATTCTTGATTAGTTAAAGTTTTACATTTGCATGTATGTCTTATAAGCTTTCCAGCAGTGTCTCACAACAGACTTTATAAAAGTTAGGCAGGTTTTACCAAATCTGTCAGAGCTATGTCTGCATTTCAAGCATTTCACAGACGATGAACTTCACAGAGACAGATGAAACACCTGAACAAATTTACACAGAGTAGGGAACATGACAACTCTTCTGGTTTGACTGTAGCAACTTTCCTCAAATCCATCTTCTTCCATTCCTGAAATTATATGACCTTCTACCTCCTACCAGACTTCTCTTGTCAGTCAAACTGTTGCAATTCCAAGATTTCATGCCCAAAATGTCAAGAAAGAAGCCCAGATGTAACCACTCAACTTTTCAAAGTGATGTGCCACAAAAGAAAGTTGGTATATGCTGCTCCTTTCCAGTGACTGGAGTATTCATTAACCAGACACAAAGCAATACTAATTTAATGCTGCTTGCCTTAGAGGTACTGAATATTGATGGCAAGTCAAGTAACCACCCATAAAATGTTGTTCTTTACATCCCTGCCAAGGGAGAAACTTCAAAGTTGTCTATGGGATATTGCATTTATTACACAGGCACCTAAGACAAACTGTGCACAGCTACCTCCACTACCTTGTGGAAGATCACTCAGTCATACCTATGCTTCCTTCCTAAAGAAACTGATGGGAATTCACACATACAGACTGTGAACAGAAAGCCAAAAAATCTAAGACTCTTACTGAGAGTTTTTTTGTTAATCAAACATACAAGAAAACTTGTATTGGCATAAGGATATAGCTTGATTATAAAACATGTGAATATTCACATGGAGTATCACGATAGTCCAAGGAGGTACTAACGTGCCAGACACGTGATTCATTTAGGTCACGTACGATCTCTAAGTATGTCATGCAAACATAATGCTGCAGGCTGACTAAACCTCTGCAAAGCTCCTGATTTTACGAATATTATTCCATCTCCTCTTCCCCATAACCAGCAACATTGGATACAGGCATTTGGATCACTTGCATTCAAGCAAATGCTCCTTCAAAACTGAATGCCTAGGTGAAGATGAAATATTTTAGTAATGAGCAAGGGGAGTTACTGCACAATTCCTTTTGAGCTCTCATAATGGCCTCATTGGAAAGACTGGTATTTGCTAGAATAATTCAAAAAGGCACCAGTAGTCATCGTTGACAAGTTATCTACCTATAAGAAGATAAAAGCCTAGCATTATTTTTTAGGTTTGAAATTCAGATACAATCACAGTATGGGAGGCTGACTTACCCTAAACCAAAGAGAAATCGAATATGTGGCCAAAACTCAGCAAAACGTTTACCGCATGCTCTTTGGGCTGCAAAACCCCAGAGAATTAATTTATGAAATGTCACTCACACATTTCTATTTCCTTCTGAACAGTGGAATCTCCACAGAAGAAATCCATATTAAGACACACCTCTACCACAGATAAAAGCTATTGATACATAAAGCATATAATTTATCACCTCAGGCATGAAGCACCTTAGCGCAAGATATTCCAGCACCTGCCAGCTCTCCAAGTCGTCAAAATGCTGAATTGTGACAGTTTATTATCTTTAATGGAACAGCCATATTCCTGGAGTATGAATTGCTGAGCATTGTTTTACTGCTCTCTGCCAGTAACAACAATATTCATGCATTCTAGTACAGCAATGATAACAAAGATTTGCTTACAGTCACAGGTCAAAAGTGTTACGCTAGTTAAAAAAAAAACATATGCATTTTATGCTTAGATTAAAAAAACAAAATAAAACCCCTCCAAGAACTACAAAAATGCCAAAGCATTCCTGACTCTGACTGTGTGCAGAAACCTCTATCACACAGACAGATTTTCTACGATGCTCAGCACTTGATCTTCTAATAGAATAGAGGTATTATCCAGATAACTCATTTACCTGTTAAGGTAGAAGCCAAGTTACTAAATACGCAACCATTGGTGGAAAGGGATTAATTCCAACACTTTCTATGAAAGCTGCACAGGTACTTGGAAACAAAAACAGAACAAAAACAAAAAAAAAAAAGGTATATGCATATCAATTAAGTAGATTTACTGCCTCAAAATCTATAATGAAATTCTCTGCCCTATTCAGTGCATTTTGTGCTACTTAGGAAACTGGAGAGATCCGTAAAATTAGGCCTAAAAGAGCAAATCCTGAGTTTCTCCTGTGCTGAGACCTTGTTAAAGAGTGTGCTACTGTACAAGCCACTGTCCCTTCCTCAGCCCAAGGAAAAGAGGTATGTGAAGATGTGTATTGGAGGTAACGAAGTAGCAAGGGGAAGGGCAGAGTGACTTGTCACACATCCATAGGAGCTCTAGTGCAGATTAATCCCTGAGTTAAGGATTCACAACAAACTCCTCAAAGCTTTCTTGTTGGCTTGCAAAGAACAGAGCTGAACTCAGGTGTACAGGGATTATAAATTCCTTTGGACTTCTGGTGTTTTGGAAATTAAAGTAATACTGCAACGTGACCCCATCTTTCTAACCACGTTATCATCATTTAAATGACAGAAAGGGATCTCTACCTGGAAAAAGGAAGTCAAGGCATTACGTTAATGCTGAGGTGAGTTTCCCGACTTTTTGAAAACATCACACTTTTGGGGAAAAATAATTAAGGGCTTATAATGTCCAACTGTTTTCACAGTACCTCTAAGCATATGGTTGCCCCCTAGTTTTTTTAACACATAACAGCTAAGAATCTAAATCCTAAATTTAGAATCATCTTTACACCCCCAACCTCCCAACAAAATAAGCTGCACTGCCCTTCCCAATCACATTGCAAAACACAGGCATTACCTCTGCTATCCAATACTTGAGCCAGTTTCAAATCTAGGAAGTGCATGGGGGTGCAGGTCCATCCTGTGGGGTCTTCCTCATAGCTCTTTTCTTGTGAAACCTCACACTGGTCATTTCCCCTCTTCTATAACAGTTTTACCACCTGCTACATGAGGATATTGACCCATTTTCAAAGCTTTGGATGAGAAATGCTGTGCAAGTCTAAATTATATTTCTGCATGACAAGCACACAGGCTTAAGCTCAGCTGGAAGTGCCTCTAATCATCCAGTTTTCCCTATGATTTTTGTTCCCTATAAACCAGGGGAAGGGGAAGTGAAGAAAAGTACATGCCTCAGGCTAATGGTTAGGCTTATCAGCTGGGTGCAATGCAACACAGAAAACTGCTTTTCTTTGAGAATATAAAGCAAGATGCAAGAGTGATTTATTTAAATGTAAGTAGCCCAGGCAGCCAGAGAAAACAGCTACTAAGGTCAGACTCTCGGATTGTTCTAAACTTCATGGGAAATAAATTCTGACAGCATCATCCTTTGTCTTCTTACACCTACCAGTCTACGCTCTAGAGAATAAATGTCTTGAAGTTTAAGAAATAGGGGGGAAAGCAAGGTTTTAATGATTTATGACATTGTGGCTTTAAATTTTGATCCTTAGTTTAATTAAGTATCCCAAATTATTTGCAATATCCTTTACAATTGCAACATTTTACAAATATACTCAACCATAGCCACAAACCCTTTTGGGAAGACCCTTTGTAATACACACAACATGACAGTTCATACTATAGCTCAAAAAGAAATTGTCTGGCAATTACTAGAACAATCTAAAGGAAAAAAGGTTGTTTCTTCAGATAGTTCTTCAAAAACTGAAATAATTTTCCTAGAAGGAATGAAAAAATAATAAATTAAAACCCCCAAAGAAACAAGCAAACAAAAAGACCCCAACAATGTAACAGTCAGAAGGTCCATTACAGATAGAACACTAAATTATGCTGGACTTTCATAGGAACCACAGCTTTGGAATAACAAAAACATTCCTGCCTAGCCAAGAAACAAGTCACTCAAAAGTAATCTTAGATTGGGGAGATACCCATTTGATTCCATCTGATAATCTTTTATTCTTGTTCTCTTATTTTGTATCCCCCAAAAGTTTAAAAAGCTAAGAATAAAAGGAAACTATCATTGTATTACAAACATATGCCTAGATTTCTTTGACTAAATGAGCACAGTCAACAATACTCTTCAAGGAGTTAAAGATCTTAAATTAATTCACTTTGAAAGAGCATCTAGTTAACTACCTCCAGTATTTCAAGTGCCAATCTTTAACATCTGTGAATTCTGTAGCAGAGAGTCACAGCAGCATCTGGTTTTATTTTCTTCTCATTAGCCCTTTCTCTGTCCAGTCACACTTCACTAAGCTGTGTGTCCTCACACAAACTACCGAACAGGCAGCAACATGTAAATGTGAGTTTGTGCGAGGGGAACACCTCACAAAGAACAGGAGTGCCAAGGATGGGCACCACAGGGAAGTATCAGACAAACTGCAGTGACACCATTTCAGAGCACACTGGTTGTAAGGAATGAGTATTGCTTGCCAAACCAGAGGAGAGGGCGAGTGTCGTCCTCACCACCCCACCCACCCCCTGCTAACATCACAGGGCTTGTGCTGCAGCGTGGTCGGCCAGCTCAGAAAACTGATTTAGCTGGGATAAGTCACATTTTCCTGATCAGCTCAGGAAAAAAACAACCAACCAAGCCAAACCCCAACTCTCTGTGCTACCATATGCACTCGCTATGCATGTGCATAAGCACTCTCTGTGCTACCATACATCAATGCTTTAGGCCAATAGAAAGCACAGCAGAGCAGAAACATCAAAGCTATTCTTACCCGTAAAAGAAATGTCTATTTTAACTGGAAGAGCTAAAATTAGCCTGAACAGGGAGTGACTGCATGATTGTTTGCCATAATTATTTAATATATTTTGATGAAATGCTTGGTGTAAATATAATCCTTTATCTGACAATTTTTCTGTATTTTTCACAACATGTTGCCATCCCTAATCTCCCATTTTAACCTATGAACACTGATTTTTTTACCAAATACTTGTTGTGACAGTTAGAGCTAGGATGGACAAAAGATAGGAGGTTTAGCCTTCTATAGTTACAATTAAAAATAAAAATTAAAAAAAATTATATCTAGTGAAAATCAGAACATTATTTTAAACTAAGATTTATTAGTAACAGAACTCTAATAACATTTAAAAAGATTTCAAAGTGGAGCAAACCACTCCACATACAGTGTGTTATTTTAGATTGTTTTTTTAAAACCAAATCAAACAAAACCCCTTAAAATCAAGTTTCCAAGGATTTCTCCATTACACTCAGAGGTGTTCTTATGGGGTAATACATGACATTTCAGCAAAGTCCAGGTGCAAAGGAACAAACAGACTGGAAAAGCAACCTCCCCTGCTCACTGCCCTTATCTAATTAAGCTAATACAAGTATTCTACCAGAAGAAATTATGCTTTCCTCTGTCCTAGAAAGCCCTCTATTTTTAGATGGTCAAACTGAGGGAATGAATAATGTTTATAATAACTTTGAGCACACCTCCCAGCTAAAACACATATTCCATGAACTGACCAACCAGTGGGACTATGTAAGAGTCTGACCTAGAAAATTGTACCAAAAAAAAAATCCAATTTTTTTCCCTATGCATAAGGTACACTTCAAACCATGTATTACTACTCACTGGAAAGCATGGCCTCGGGGAGAAACTTCCTTCAGCAAGCAGGGACTTCAGTAGTTGCTGCTTATATGGGAGCATGAAATCTGTGTTAGGCAGGATGGCCAGCAGCCATCACAGATACAGACGGTAACAATTCCCGAGGAATTTTTAACAGAAGGCAAGCCTTAATATTCTTAGAGCACGTGTGACAGTTGCCATTTGACTACAGCTTGTTTTTCGGGACTGATTTACAGAAGCTTCCTCCAAGCCTACATTACCTTACTATGAAACTCAGAGTTAATTCTCTGTTGGAGCACTTTGCTCTTTTCCAAAGTTGAAAAAACCCTGGTTGAATGTTAAGCTTAAGTTGTTCACAACAGACTGCCTGTCACTGTTTTCTAAGGAACAGCAGCCATTGAACCTAGGGGAGGAAACTTGCGATGACTCTGAGCTGCACCAGTCTGCTACGAACATCTACCAGTTTTGCAGCATTTGTTACTGAGGGCCCACTTTTATGTCTCTTGCTCAGTCACATTTTTGGACTACAGCATTAAAAAATCTGTAAAAAAAACACATTTTCTTTCTCTTCTATAAATCACTGGTTAAGAAGTAACTGCTTACAAATTATAAATGCATAGAAACCACCCTGTTTCTGCATTCATTACCCATCTTGTGATAAACCTGCAATCAATTGGAATGATGCTTTCAGGCTTGCTGTGGGTTGCTAAAGTGAGTTGGCACATGCTTGGATAAAGCAGCCACAGTTGCTACAGAGTAATACAGCACTTCAGTTTTCAAGCAAAATGGGCTTTTGTTAACCTTATTAAAACAGATTTCTGACTGACCACCTTCTTCCCTGGAGACCTCGCCTTAGCATTTATGTTAGCAGATCAGAACAGAGCTTTCGATGTGAAACTCTCCACCATCCCTCTCTGAGCTTCTGGGTTGCATCATGGTGTACTGTGCAAAATGGGGCTTCTTTTGGATGAAACTCAAGATGGAACCCAGAATGCCCTCACCTTGCTGATGGCACACTCAGCTCTCAGAAGACAGCTCAACAGAAATAAAGCCACTGGGACATGTATTCCATGGACACTACGTGCTCAACACAAACTTTGTTGCTCTACAGACTTGAAACTTGCTATTCTTTAATGCAAAAGAATTGAGACTGAAATGTCATAAGTAACTTTAATGCAAAACTAAAGAACAAGTGAAAAGTTGTAAAATAACTACAAAACTATTAAGCCAGTACAGAAAGAATAACAACAGTGAGTATCTTGGACCAAAGTTTATAATAAAAGCTGTGATTTTAGTTGGGCAGCTCAGATGTACTTAGTTTCTGTTTTAATGGAAATTTATGGCAGGTGGCTGCACCTCTGGGATATCTGGGCCAGCACATGTACCCTGTGATGAGAATCTAGCAGCATCTACTGGCATTCCTTCCCCTGGCTGAAGGAGGATGAGTACCACTATGGCTGGATATACTATAGCAGGGGGACATAGTTTAATAATATATACATTATCACTATCTTTAAGCTAGTACAATAATGGTAAGGCATTCTACTTTGAGTTGATATACACAATTAGCAACATAATGGGAAAAAAAGATCATGTATTTTATATCCTTCACCTTAATTACAAAGTACTTTGAAAGGAGAACACAAATCTGGTGAGGTAAAATACTAATGAATTCCTTTAAAATACTCCCTTGCAACAGAAGGGAAAATACTAACAGAACAGGAAAATTCTCTTTAAGATGAAAACCACAGCCCTGTTTTGCAAACTTTTATCATCCCATAGGTATAGTACAAGATATGCCTTTCTTTACAAAGTCCATTACGTTCAGTCAAAGAGTACTTTCTCATTCCCCTCCTACACTTTGGCTTCTACTCTGATGGAGACTTCAGAAATTCTTAAAATTTCTGGACTGAAAGGTTATCATAGTAACAAAATATTTTGAACCCAGTTGAACACATGGAGCTAAAATTTCTTTTAAAATCGGAAATGTCAGTAATTCAAACATCCTAAACAAAATAGACTGGTTTTCCTCCTTCAGCACATTTTCTTGCTACTATGATGTTGTGAAACTGCAAGTAACTATTATCAGTGTAAAACTATCAGAGGAATGTTACAACCATAACATAACATATCTAAAACAGAATTTGGAGCTTTGGATATTAAAAGGTGAAATAACACAGGTACACCTATGCTGCACACCAACTAACACCTGCTACCCACTTTTCTTTACTCTATGTGAAGAAAATCATATGCAGACTAGGCAATAGATACTTCAACTTAAGTTAAAAAAAGGAACTGAAAACTACTGTGTAGTCCAACATTAATGACCAACATTGCTGTGGGGTTTTTTAATAAATAGACATTGCTCAGCATTCTACCTGTCTTCTTTTACACATCTTTGTTTCTTACTGCAGGTCCAATTTCAGTGGGATTACAGATAATGAAATAAGGTTATTATTATATGCTAAACATTTAAAACGTCCTGTGAATAATGAAGGTACTATAATTATAACCTCCCAAGTCACACCCTACCCACAGAACATTCTTTACACTTATGTAGTACCCAGCTTGCCAGTCAGGGGTGTCCCCTCTGCTTAGTCCCTGCCTGCTGAGCAGAAGACTCTGAGATTGAAGTGCTGCAGGAGAAGGGAATCTCTACGACTTGGCCAATTCTACAACCACAAGCTGTTTACATCTTCTAGTACCTAAAACAAGGGATTCAAGAAGGCCAGAAGGATTCTAGATCCTCTGCACTCACCAAATGTAGTCCATCTTTCCAATCCAAGGTTAAATTACTCAACACTTTTCAATCAGCAACTGAGAGAACAGCAGCTTAAGGGAAGTCAAACTTTGCAAAGTCAAATTCTCAGAGTTTTTTCTTTCTCTTCTGCAAAATGAAATCGTAACATTCATAGCCTTACAGAGGTAGGAAAGGAGGCATATGAAAAAAGCCACCAACAAGAAGTGACATGCTTAATTAAAACATATTAGATATATAATATGATATTGGGGTGAAAATACTCAAACAATAATAAGCACTTACTTCATGATAACAAATATTATCATATTTGAACACAACATACTATTTTTAAATGCCATCTCACGGTGGCTGATCACTTCCAAAAATCTCTTCTTTATACCGTAGTTGTTGCAATAGGTTAAAAATCCCATACAGACAAAATGCCCATATTTTTACCTACATGACCCCCACCTGAGATAACCTGCAGAATGTGCCACCTCAGAAAACATGTGGTGGTACCTCAAATAGGAGCAAGGGAGCTTTTGGGGGATCAGAATCAGGGGTGGGAAAGCTGAGGGGAACTGCAAGGAAACAGGATGCTTAAGAGTAACTTACACCTCATACAGACACACACACATATGTGAAATTGCACTGTTGAATCTCTGTGGGAAAAGAAAGGAATCAAAAAGCCAAGTGAAAACTGATAACCTGTGTGAAATGCACCTGAAAATACAGCCATTAACTGTGATCCACAGCCCCTAAACCAAATGGCATTGGGTACACAAGTGGGAGCAGTGCTCTAAGCCGTCTTATCACACAGATCTTTACCCAGGAGATCCCTCTCAAATAAGCATTTACTCCAAAGGGGAGGTAACTGCTGAGCAGATCAGCGTTTGTCCAACAACACCTTTAACAGTTTGCCAGGCTGGAGTTACACTCCAAGAGACTATAAAGGCCTCTAATGAGGACTTGACTCACAAAGCAGCATTGATGTACAAATCTACATTACAAGTAGTTATTGTCGTTATTTCACAATGCCCAGCCTGTGAGCTGCAATTTCAGGTGGTCTACACCTGTTCCACAGGGCTTGGGGCTGTCAAGGTCAGATATCTTGAGCTGGTTGTAACTTGAACTCTGGTAAAGTTCAGATAAATGCAGTTAAAGAGGGAAGAGAAAGCTTTAGTGTCTCCCAAGTATCCTATTCCAACAAAGAGCAAAGGGAAACAAAGTTTGTGTTATCAACACAAGCTTGTCTCTGTCTTTTTTCCTTCTCTCTTCTGTCCCCAAACCCACAGGCATTGTTAGATGTCTAATTTTAGTTTCAGATAGCAGATGTCTTTTCCATAGGTCCTCCAAGCAAAATGAAATAATAAAAGGGGGTTTCTTAAAATTTTAAAGGGCAGGAAAGAGTCTGTTGAATCTCTTGCTGTTACTGTTAATTATGAACACTGAACAGGTTTAATTAGAACCAACCAAACAGAAAAACATGTAATGTATGCCTTTGGCACAGCATGAACCATGCAAGGGGCAATGAAGCAACACCCTGCCAGTCACTTTAATTAATTTTATTTTAAAAGGAACACACAGATCAGGATTTGGCAAGGATATTTCTAGGAGCTGATACAAGATCACTGTTATGAAGGTTATGCTTTAAAATCACAATACATTTGAGACAGTAGAATGCCTCATCATGATACATGAAAATCTTGTTACATGAGCAGAAGAGATTTCCTATCCACTTCCCAGTTCTCACATGCATGAGTTTGTAGGTTTTGTTTTCTGAAAGCAAGAAAGGATGGTGGGGGAGCTAATAAAAATGAACTCTGACAAAGCATTACTATAAAGACACCTGTAAAACTGCAGTCTTCAACTCAGAGCCTAAGCACAATAGGAGACTGCTGTCTTCCACATGGACTGATTTATCCCTGGTGGCTGTTTTCAGAAGGAAACAGTCCTCCCTGATACTTCTGATCACAAATACTTCAAAAGTGTGTGGCCTCTCATCCACTCCTGTGCTCTTCAACCCATTATTTACCCTGTTTCTTCCCCTAACAGAAAAAATCAGTATGTATTAAGCTCAGGCAACTGTTTGCTGGTAAAACTTCTGCCTCCACTGACTGGAAGATTGGCTTAAAACATACCTGGGTGTCCATGGCTTTGGTTTCAGGAATGACTTTCTTAGCTTTAATAAAATCTTCCACCATTTAGTCACAGTAGACATTTATAAATATTCACAGGGCCTGCTGCACATACTGAGTATGAGTTAATCCCTAAATTTTATACCCCTTTTTTCCTGTAAGTCTCAATTCTTGATTGGGCCAGAACAGCAGAGGCACCAAAGCCCCAGAGCTGAAACGCTACCCAGTGAAAGCTGAGCCCTCAGCACTTCAAATGCTGTAAAGTGTTAAGTACTCTGAAAGTCTGGTTCTAGGTATTCAAGATGGGACACTTAAAGTTAGATTATCTGTATAATAAAATGAACACATATTATGAAAATATACATTTGTAAAATCTTTTGAAATCACAGCAGCTAGTACAATGGCAAAGCCCATGACAGAGTCAATTCTTCCTTGAAATTTGATTTGAATGTTCCAATTATAACACAGGATGACTCTGTGACAATCTGGTGGAAAATCTGTAGAATGATGCAAACACTGAAAGGAACCAAATTGGTCTTGAAAAGTCACCATTGTCAATTATGGACCTTCTTAGTTTGTGAACTCCTGAATTTACATCCTTAATAAGCTTTTCCTTTCTAAACATGTGTGTGTGTAGATACAGTAGCATGAAAAGATCTTCTTTCAAAACAATATCTTAAAATATACATGCATATAACCTACTTCACTGATTTTTTACATGTGTGAACACATGGTATGCACATGTGTGAGAGCACGTGTGCACATACACAGAGAAACACCATTACCTACAGCAGTAAACAGTTCTCCTGTCTATCCCCTGCTACAGCTGTGAAGTTAAGCTGCTTACTTTAAAGAGTTGAACCTATTCTATTTGCTCTGGAAGCTTATTAGAAGGGGCGATTTTACACCTGTAATTGTTAAAGTTAAATAAGCAAACCGAAACAAATAACGGGTTTGTCTTTTCCTGAAAGCTAAAAAATATTCAGCATTCTGTCTAGTGCCTGAGTATTTCACAGAGACCAAGCCTGTACTTGAGCAGTTCCATTCCTTTGGGAGAAGCTACTGCAGAGAAGACAGGCAGCCTTTGCGCTAACGCCGTCTGAGCCCATTTAGGGCTTTGAACAGCAGAGCCCGATTTAGAGCCGCTCCCGGGACGGGACTGGCAGCACAGGGCATTGGCTCAGCACTAAGCACTCTCACCAGTGAGGGCCACACAGGAAAAGTGCCATTTGTCTCCTTCATGTGGCCTTCCAGTCACGCAGCAGTGAGCTACAGGTACCACACTGCAGTCCGGGACAAGACGAGTCAGTACGGCCAAAGGAGCAGTCAAGAGGAAGGCGTTGGGAGCCCCAACAGCAAAAGGCATTGGATATCAACCATCACCATTTCTCAGCAGCTTGCTTTAAATTAAAACTAATTAACTTAAAGAAATTATGCAAGCTTTTCTTACTACCAACTGCTAGTACCACCTACAAATTTCAACCATTAGGTCAGTGCCATAGAGCTTGTGAAAATCAGCTTATGCTTTTTTAATGCTTAATTTTAGCAAGTCTTCTTTACAGTGTGATTACACAAACTGTAAATTCAAGCACAGTTTGAACATAAAGAAGTTCCATTTATGATATGTGACTTGCAAAGGTATTACATTAAATTAGTTGGGGAAAAAAATAATCATCTAGAACATGGTAATTACATTTTAAAAATTAAACTCTTAGCCAATTCACAGCTATCCAGAATTAGGGAGTTCATAGCTAAAATAGCTAGTATACTGCTGTTCCTAAAGTTCTTTTTTTTTTTTTTCCTTTGTTTGGGTTTTTTAAAGGAACTGCCATAGGGCCTGCTAAAGTATGAACCTTTGTAATTGTATTGCTCTTTCAAATTAATGATGTCATATAGGCAACAAAAGAGCAATTATTTCTAAATATTTAAGAGACGTAGGTGTTTTTTTTAAATCAGTTCTTAGTAAGATCACAGACAAGCATGTGAACTTCCACATCTCTTCAAGGATATATGAGAAGAAAGATAGATATTTAAGTCAATACAAGCACTACCAGCAAGTTGAAATGAGAAATACTTGTTATAACAGAATGGCTTGTCTTTCTGCACATTCTTCTACTGTATACCTATTAATGTCAAAATATTCTGTAGGATTCCATTTCAACATCATTTCAAATACTTTTGCCAGCAGTTGCTAGAAAAAAAAAGTCAAGGGTGATTGCATATGTCCTGTTCAATTCAGATCTATTTAAAACGTAATTTTATCAAATTTTGTGAGACTAGAGTGCACAATAGCAGGAGAAAGCAATTTGGGATATACATGCAAGTATTCCTCCTCATAAAAAAATCATCATCTGAACATTAATGTTACAAGTATACAGACTAGGCAGTATAGAAGGGGATTTCTTGGTGGCTTTTAATTAGTTTGTTAGTAAACACACTGCATAAGAATTTTGCTCGGTCCTGCAAAGGCAGAAAGGTCAAGAACACAAAGCTCCACTTTTACAGGCAGGAAGAGTGAAGGTTTATAGAAAGCATCAGAAAAGGACTTTTCCCATCCCCCTCCTTGCTTTCAAAAAAACCCCAGAGATCAGAGAAAAGCTTGGTTAACTTCTAACCAAAAGGAAGAATTTTTTTGTTCACGTAAAGAAGCAATTTTGTTATTCTAAGTGCCTCTCTACAGTAAAAAATAGTAAAGCCCAAGAATATATTGAACATTACCAGTTTAAAGATTTCAAAACAAAGGATGAACAGAATATCAGAATAACTGTCAGTAAAATGAATTATAAAGATCTTTTGTTTTCCCAACATGATATATTGTTTCCATGAGCACTATTTCAAAACTATTGATGTATCTTACACTTCTCCACTTATTCTCAGAGCTCATTTAAAGAAAGTCTTGACAAAGCAATCCAAGAAAGTCTCCAGAAAAAAAGAGAATTAACATGAGTGCTTACAGCAGATTATCAGATAATACAGGAGAGCCTACTTTACTGCATGGTTCAAAAGCTTAAAACACCTTCTCATTACAATTTCATCCCTAATCATTCAAATACCCTGTATCTTTATTGTAGTAAGGTTCTTATATCTTTATAAGGCCACGTTTCAAAGCAGTTTGCTCCCTAGACCAGGAGTTGCCTGTGGATAGGATGAGCTTCCTTTCAGCTCAACTTTACAGAGTTCTGAGGTGTTCCTTCTTGATGCTATTCTCCCCTCCTCTGTTCTAATTGGCCCTTTGGTGTTATTTTACAATCTCTGAAAATATAATTTCTTGGAAAATACTACTGAAAAACAATAAAACCTCAAGAATTAAAAAGACAAGAAAAATAACCCTTGGATCCATCCTTATTTCCTTTATTTTAGAGGGTTGGGTGCCAGGACATTTGCCATTAGAGGACAAGCAAATGGACCTGGCCTTCTTCAAGGCTGGAAAGGAGAAAATTTTGAGGGAATAAAGCACACCCTGCCAATACCTGCAAGGTAGTAACTGAGCAGACAGAGCCAAGCTCTTCACTGAATTGCAGTGTGAGAACAAGAGACAATGATCATAAAGTGAAACAGGAGAAGTTGAAATTAGATGTAATGAAAAAAAAAATCACCTGGAGGACAACTAAGCCCTGGAACAGGCTGCCCAGAGATGTTGTGAAACCGCTGTCCTTGGAGGTTTCCAAAACCCAACTAGAAAAAAAGCCTCGAGCAGCTTAGTCTGAGCTGAGAGCTGACCAGAGGCCCTTTCCAACCTAAAGGTTCTGTTTGGAAATTTTTAGGCAAGCATTTCTCTTTAAATTTTAATGTTGCAGCTACAATGGAAGCAGCAGTTTGCCCAAAGCAATCTTACTGATGGCCATAAGCTGACTTGCCAGCAGCAGCAAATGCAGAAGTGAGGAACTTCCTTTTTATAGAAATACAGTGATTGCCATACATTCGTGATTAAAAAAAAATAATAAATAAGGCTGTCCCTTAAAATCCAAGTCTTAGAGGCTGTCAGTATTTATTAGGTTTTATCTTTGCTTAAGATGGAATCTTGCCACAGGCATGAGTTCATGCACATGCATGCAGTATTATTATCTCTTTTATGATGTAAGTGCTATTGTTTTGTGTTATTTAAATGAAAACATAAAAGTCATTACATATTTATGTATGGATACTTTGGAACAAAGCTGTTTACAAGATTTGTGTTTGGTCTGGCTAATAGAGAATAAAGAATTTTCCTGACAAACTGATTTGCACCTGACAATTCATAATTTATAAATTGATAACTTATGCAGTCTTAAAAGTACAGTTTATATCAAACAGAATGCAAATAATTACCTATAAAAAGCCTCCCCCTTTTTTAAAATAATAAATATAAGTAGTTACCTTACTTTAATCCCTCTACTTTTTTCTACTAATATTTTATGTGACCAGATGATAGCAATGTACTATGAAGAAACTCCAAACACTGTGCTAAATTATAGTATGGGAAAGTAACCAAACATACCAAAGGACTAGAAGTTACTAAAAGTCTGTAAGATCCAGAACCCACTCCTGATGTAGTAACTCCTTCTGTGCCATCTGATTCAGCTGCCTGCTGTGCAGTACCAAACATAAATGCATCCATCCTGACTGCAAGAGAGAAGACCAGCTTGAAAACAGTTGACTTCAACTGAAGATGGGATGGTACCGTGTCATATTTGAAGGACTGCAAGTATAAATATACTGGACACAATGAGGAACACAGCTAGGAAGATTCTGGTATATTCAGAAGTGCTGAGTTATGTAGATACCTTAACAAAAAGATCAGTATTGACTACTTTGATAAGGTTTTCCTCATCTGAACAATGAAATACTTTGACTGACTCACAGAAGTGCTGCTGTTTGACAGAGCCTGCTCTCTGAAATACATGCAGAGTCACACTGTAAAATCCAGGTCACTCTCTCTTCTCAGAACTACAGAAGGCATGAAATGTTTCCACCAGAACAGCCAGTCTGTACCAGCATCACAAAAACATTATTTGTGAAAAGCATAAATTATGCCAATATATTCTGATTTTGCCAGATGGAGGTTCAATTTCTGGATCTAGAAGTGGTTCATGAAAAATACCTTGATTTCTGTGCCCCCAAGAAGAGGCTTCATTACAAACCCATAACTCTTCAGATTATTCTGTGTAAGGACACTTGTTATTTTGCTGTCCTTGATGCCAGTTTTTGTAGCATAAAATGGCTATATCTTCTCCCTTTTTTTTAACTAAAATATAACATTTACTTCCAATAATATGATATAGCATATTTTAGTTGTATCTGATGAATGTATGTTCTAGGCGTTCCTTGAGGTTTCAATAAAACTTATATTGAAAACGGTTTAGTGAAAACCTAAAGACAAACCCTTAAAATAAGCAGATCTTTTTTTAAGACAACTGATGAGGTCTGCAACATAGCAGGTATGGAAAACTATCCAGTCATATTTGTACTAAAACCTGTTCTGTCTTGAGACATCTTTCTAATTGCACTTGAAATATTAGTTACCAGTTCATATGACTTCATCAAAAGACTCATGCAATTTAGTCTGTTTCTTACAGTTACAATTCCTGGGTTGTGCAACAGAGCTTAGGGATTTTTGCTTGTTCATTTTAAAGTGGGGATTTTTTTTTTAGCCTTTAAAGTTCAAGTAAATAAAAAACAAAAACCAAACCCCCGGAATCCTAAAAGGCTTGGAGCTTTAAAGAGGAAATTAAATTCAAACTCATGAATTTCTGATGGGGGAAAAAAGGGTTTTCTAATGCTTGACCCAATTTCAAGTGCTTGGATCTTATATTACTGTTTTGCTTCATTTCAGATTTATTATTCCCATAGTAATCATTATATAACTTATTTTTTAACATCTTCAGATTTTCTGGGTATGCTTAGGATATACAGGCTCTATATACATTTATACCAATATTATAAGTGCTAAGGAGGAAAGTGAAAAAGGTAAAAAAACCAAACTCCTGCTATTCCACTATCAACATTCTTGTTTCTACAAACATTAAGGTATCTTTTAACAGCAGTCAAATCCTACCCAAAGAAAGTGCGGTACTAGTAGCTGTTATCATTATAACACTTTCCCAGGATCAAACTACCCAAGGCCAAAACACAAAGCATTACAAAAGACAAGCTTACTGCACCCTGTCTTTTAATCACATGCAGTAAATTCACAAATTTTTAAGGAATTTAGTTAATGTAGCATATTTTTAAAAAGCAGAATACAAAGATAAAAGAGAAATTCACCGTTCTTCAAAAATCATTAAGCTTTCAAGAAACATTTTTACATTAAACCTCTCCTGAACTTAATCTTCTCTAGTTTTTCACTATGTCATTTCCTCAGACATAGACCACGCAGCCCTTTCTTGCATCCAAAGGATTTAAAGAATTAGAAAATTTTATCAAAAAGATAGAACATTTACAGCAAAGGTGGTAGTTTTATTGTGTTACGCTAACCCAAAGGCATGAAAGGCAACACCTAAAAAGCAAAAGATAAGGATTCACACTCCCTCCTAACTCTTATTTTTGTTTTTTCACCTATGAGCATTAATCTTCTGTGGTAGGGAGAGCAAGAACAAAGAGGAGCAGCACAGGAATAAACAGGCAAATCAACTACTTGTCTAAGAAGAAACCATCTACTGGGTGAAGGGTGATGACATAACTTAGATGGACTTTTTTTCTGCTTCCATGTGGAAGGGAAAATTATACAAGATTTCTACAAGTCCCTTCTATCTACATGTTTATGACACTGTGCTTAATACAGCTTCAGGCAGCTGTAATGACCAAAGTCTCCCACACTGAGTATGTGAGATGTCATGAGACCTATGAAATAGAATGTTTACATTGTTCTGATGAGACAGCAATATACTAAAAAATATTTTCAACATTCCTCCTAAAAGGCAGACAAAATTCATTTATAGCACAGCATTATTCTCTTAGTTTATCTGTCTTGCAGAATTTCATGTAAGAACTGCAGTGCTGTAAGATTTCCCATTTTCACATTCTGCTGCTAACAGAAGAAAAAGAAGCTTAATCCTTGGTGTGACAATTTTTGAGTTACCATGAGATATGACATTAGTTTCGGGCACATCTGTTAGGTTGGCACATAGAAGTTCTTCTATTCCAAAGTGACTTCTGTCTAATCTTCCTTGAGAAAGTACATTTACATAATCATATGAACTTTGTATAAAGATACTTCTTCCTAGCTAATGTTCACAGGGCAGCCCACCAATATTATGTAACAGTGAAATAAAACTATTAAATAATAAAATCACGAGTCAACTCATCACATTTTTTCTTGCTCATTTCTTGTCTTTTGTCTCTCTCTTAGAGAACTGTTGCAGCAGGCAGTCATAGAAAGTCATCAAAAGAGACAAAAAATATAAGAAAGCATTTTGCTAGAAAAATAAAAATCAGTTGTTCCTTGCCTCCCTGACACTTTTGAGTCCAAGTACTTGGAATATCCTCTCCCCTAACTGTAGTAAGTTTGACTCATTGATCATACCCTACATCAGACTAGTATGTAGGACTCTACACCCAGTTTTGCTACCAGAGCACTTTTCAGCAGCAATTAGAGCATCTGTTCTGCATTGACTTTGATTGTACAAAGTATGTACTCACACAGTAGCAATGCCCATGTGGGCTACCAAGACCTGCATTCAGAGATGGCTCAGACAGGCTGAAAAAAAGAGTCAGGTATTTCCTGTGGTTGCACATCTTAAATTTTGCATCTTCTGCTTGGAAACTGTGGCTGTCATACTCTTTCATTGAGACAGACTCACAACTCCTGCAGAAACACTGAAACTCTTACACTGCAAGGCAATCATTGAGTCAAGAGTTAATTATGTTCCTGATTGAGATAACAGGCATTTATCCAACCAAAGTGGTTCTTTTATGTTAGATATTACTATACACACACACAGACACATATATTTATGTACACACACACTACACAGATACATAGATTTTTCAATTTAAAAACTAAAATTGAAGCTTTTCTAAGTACTTCCTTTCTGGAAAAACTGCATGCTCAAATCCAAAGCATTGAAATCTCTGCCCCATTAAACCTTGAAGGCAGCCCAAGTACATCAGTCAGCTCATGATGGAAGAGTCTCAACTGTAACTCATTAGTTGAGGAATTTTTGCCCACTCTATGTCAACTAGGAAGTGATTCAGTCATGCTGAAGAGTGGTCCTCTTGCAACATAACTGCTGAAAAAATATCTGTATGACAATTCATGCTCTACCCACTCTCCCTGGTTCACAGTTTCAGTCAGTGTGCAATCCACAGGGTCCAAAAGATTCCTTTTTCATGTAATAAATGAATATTTTATGTTCTTGTTTCTAATGAAACATCTGTATTTGTGAATTAGCAACATCTACTTAGAGGAGCCAGAATAGCAGAAGGATGTAAAAACGTGGTATCAGCTGACAATGGGATGCTCACCTTGTAGGATTTCTTATATATAACCAGTTGACTACATAACAGATTCTTCATTCTTCATATTCATTCAATATGATTCTTTTATTCACAGAGCAACCATATGGCTCAGATAAACACTGTCACCTTCTCTGCTGAGTTTCTCTGAAATATTGTCTCAGTAATTTAGAAGAGGAAGATTTTTTAAGTTTTATGTTCCTTTGCCAGCTTACAATGATATCATAGCAGAGCTAGCTAATAAATACTCCTAACTGAAGAGCTCCACAGATAGCTGAAGTATGTCATCACTTCTTTTTGGGGAGCAATGAAAACGGGCAAAGGACTATTTTCTGTGTTCTGTGGAGACCAAAATCAACTTTGGTATGAAAGTAGGGCTAGTTTTGACTAATGCATAAATACTGTGGAAGTTACAAAAGTGATGTTGCTTGAAAACAGCTCCCAGTTTAGATGTTGCAAGAGGAGAAAGGACATAGTATTGACTTTGTTACACATCCTTAGAAAGGTCAGGCTTTCACTGTTTAAAGCAAGTGAAGTCCCCCCTCTGCATGTATTACCTTCTCAGAGGAGAGAGAAGGGACACAAAATATATTAATTTGCTTTAAAATTATTTTTATAATAGTATGTGGTGATAACACTGCTAATGAAAGTAAGTGGGGAGCACTTAGAGTATCAGATGAGATTTAGTATTTATTCTATTATTTTTTGTTAGCCTGAGTGTTTAAGCCTGCTCCTTTCTGACTCATAAAGCAAGCAGACTTACTTAAAGTAAGTCATAATTTCTCTCCTCAGAAGCTGAGTGAAGTGAAAACATTTCATTCCAAATATAAATTGCTAGTACATGAAAAAATCAAGATGTTTGTTCCACACAGGAATTTCTCTCAATCACAAACAAGTCCCTGACCTTCAAGCGAACAGGCACAATGATCCCAGTAATAATCTAAATTTATACCGTGACTAGCTCACAATGGCCACATAAATCAGACGTCAATGGTGGGAAGGTGAAAAAAATGGAGAGGCCACAACCACCCAACTGACTGGTTGGTGGCTCTCCTGCAGATACCAGCCCTGTTATCACAGCATCTCCACTGGCCAGAGAGGGAATGCAGATGTAAAATACTGAAACAAACCTGGGATTCATTTCCCAGACACTGAGGCCTGGTGACTCCTATCAGCAGTCAGTGCATAGCAATGCCCTGGGACAAACACAGGACAACTCCTTGGTATTTACTTTGATATCCCACTATGATACTCTAAAAAAGGACGAAGCATTAGAGCTATGGATTTTCCAGATAATTCCTAACTTTACCTTAAAATCTGTTGTATTCTGTGTAAATGTGTACTCACATGCCTGTGTTGGCAGCCACTTCTACAGGGAGAGAAAAGAAGTGCATGTATCCCTGCCTGCAACATTCAGCACTTGTGTGTGTCTGTATTTTCTGTAGTGTTTTTTATGCTGTGATCAGGGAAAGGAACTATGCTTCCCTGTTTCTGAATGAGTAAAGGAACTCAAGTGAGGAAGCAGCAAGGACAGCCGCCTCTGCAAGAGGTGAGTCAGGAGCAGAGGATGACCACAACAGAGGCAGGGGCAGTGCCCTCAGTGACCAGGGACGCGGGCCCAGGTACCCAAACAGGAAAAGCGGAGCAGGTTTGGTGAGAGAAACTGGGGTCAGTCACAGTCCACGATCACCAAAGTCATCCCATGGTGATGAGGCAGGTCTGAGGCTTGGCCAGGAAGGCAAGCCAGTGGGTCAGGTCCAGCGAGGGATGTGGCTGGGCACAGGACAAGCTGCAGTGTAATTCAAGAGACAAAATGCAAAGGCTTAAATGTTCCTCCAGGGAAAGCAGGAGGAATGCCTGCAACAAGGATTCTCACAGCTCTTCACAGCTCTGGCATGGCTGTTCTCACAGCTACGATCCAAGGCTACCGTTGTACCCCAGCAGAGCTGGCTTTGGGCACAGGCAGCCCATCCCGACACCAGAGGTGAGTGCACAGCATCCTGGCATGGGGCACTGTGCTTTGGCACCAGGAAATACCAAAACACTGGAGGGAAAAGTGTGTATTCTTCTATTAAACATATGTGGCAATTATCAGAAAACAGAATGTTACTAAAAAATCTGAAGTGAAGCAGAAGAACAATCCAGCATTCAGACATGACGTAAGATATATCAAGACAGAACTGAAATATACATGGACTTTGAAAGTTCACTTGTGAGAGAGCCCCACTGGATTCTGAACTTAAGCTTTTCTGACCTATGATTCAAAATACTAGTCATATTCTGCAGGAAAAGACCAACTTGATCTTACCTAATGAAGAAGATTTGGGAATTTGCTCACTACACTTGTTTTGTAACTGTGCATGAGAGCTACTCACAAACCCATGTTATTCATGTTTGTGTTGTTCATGTTTTTAACTAAATTAAGTCTATTGTATTTGGGAATATCCTGGAAGATGCTTGTAAATCAAGTCATTGATGGCCTTGTGTGAGAGAACAACAGCCTTTTTAATCCAATGGTGTTTATGAAACTAATACCAATTAGGTCCATCAACAGTAACATATAAACAAGTATTTCCTTTAAAAAAAATTATACCAACACCTATTGCAAGAAATACTGAACACAAACATGCACATGATTTTCACATCCACAAATCAGTCCTGGGTATGATGTTACTGTGTTGGCAGAACCATTTTGGGTAGCACAAATCCTCCCCAATGCACACACAGAGCCTGTTGCAAGGCTTTGCAAGGGCCTCTGACTCTCTTTAAAGGAACTAACCTGCTTTAGCCAACTGATGGCTCATTCCTTCTGGCCATCTGACCATCCTACACACCCAGTGACACTCTGTGAGTCAGCTGGCAGTCTGTGTGGCCAGGGCAACAATTCCACCTCCTCCCTGAAACCTCCCTGCACTGTCTCTGACACCTCATCTCCATACCCAGGTCAGTGTGGGTGTTCCAAGCTATTAAAGTAGTTCAGGACTCCCATGCATTAGACTCACTCTCTCTCATCTCTGAACTGGAAAACAACCAAACTTTCTTTCCACCAAATACCTGTAGAGGCTAATGCACAGCTAAAATAACCCTGACTCAGAACACTCAAAGAGCAATAAAAAGGATTGATTTACACACAGGGATTTGGTCTTTTTTACATAAATTATTTCACTACAGCAACTTGAACAAAGTGTGTTTAGGTTGTTTTAACAAAACAAGCAGCTAAGAAAACATTACTAATACCGGGGAAATAAATAAATAAAAATCTTTGTTTATCTTGAAGTTTCCTTATTTTAAAACTGAATTGTCTGTATAGGCGTATATACAACCAAATATTTTATAGCACTTGTTGCTTGTTGTTAGGCAGCTGCCTTTCTACAAGAAACAAAACAACCTCCGGTATATAAAATCTATATAATTAATTACTGGCAAACATGTACCTAAATTTGAGACATTCATGTGGAGGAAAAAAAAGAGATACAACAAAGGGGAAAAGACCTAGGATATACAAAGAGCTCTTAGTTTATGTAGAATCTGTCGAGGCTCGTATGTCTGGAAAACATTTCATCACCAGCTTCACTGCAAGTAAATAGTGATACAATCTAAATCAGAAGATGAAATATATCCAGCTATCTAATGACACTGGCTGCCTAACAGTCATTTTAAGATCAATTAAATCTGAAAATGGCTACATTATGGTAACACATGTTGGGTATTTTAAACATTACAGTTCATAACACTCATTAAGTAACAACAAACTTTATGTAACATTAGGTTCAGTGAATTGAAGTCTCTTCTAAAACTTGTGATCAGTCACAAGGCTCTATGACTCTTGAGATTATCATTTCACTTAAAGGGAAACTGTTTTATCCACCAGATATTTACATATTCCAAATAAGCACATATCTATTTACCATACCTACCTAACAAAAAGCTACCAAGTCTCACTTTACTTTTTCCTCGTGCAACACATTCCTGATGTTGTTTTACAGGCCTGTGAATCAAGCAATACAATACTGCTCCTAACAAGAAACACTGATGCATCCACTCTTTAGTCTGCTATTTCACCACAACAAAAATTAATATAAATACACACAAAGACATCTATGTGTTTTCGCTTGGTAGGCATGATAAAACATAAGCTTTGTACCCAAGAAAATAATAATAATACCTTAGAATTATTTGCAAATTTTAAATAAGATCACTCACTGTCTCTAGCTTTAACAGTACTCTGAGAAGGAGTCATGCCTTTGTATTTCATGTTGTGCTGCCACATCAATGCTCTTCTCTGAGCACTAACCTCCATGCCCTCAGTATTTCTCAACCTGTAATTCAAAACAAGTACTGGCAGATTAAAGACAAGACAGAAGGAACATAGTCATATAACTGTGAATTAAATTTTCAAGTAGCTACAGATATCACTAAGAATTTATTTTCCTGTTTGGGTGGGTGGCTGCCTGCATGTGTTCTAACAAGGAGGGTGGTGAAACATCGGGACAGATTTCCAGAAGAAGTTGTGGGATCTCCAACCTTGGATGCAATCAGAACTTGACTAGGCAGGATCCTTATCAACCGCATTTAACTTGAAGTTAGTACTGTCTTCAGCATGATGGTCATCCATCCCAGCTGACCAGAGGTAATTTCAAATGCCCCTTCTAAATATAGTATTCTTTGATTCCATAACATTGTAATTTTGGCTGATTTCAAGCTCCATCTTACAAATTCAGTCATTAAAACACCAAGGCCTTCATACATGGGAGGATCCAGAGCGCTGCACGCTCCTTAGCAAACAGCATTGTTGTCAGAGTCTTCAGGAATGCCACACAGCTTAATGAAGTTGCAGACCTCCTGGTGGCCGTGACGAAGATGTCAGTGCTGGAAACCTTCCCAACATCAACTCCAATGCAACTAAGGCTCTGCTGAAATAAACAGCAATCAGCAATGCCAGCATGACCACAGCTAATAGAAATTTTTCTTGGCACAACACATTAGCTATGTCAGATGGATTTGAGTAGGAATGGCCAACACCTTCAGTAACTCACTCCACAGTGGAGACAAAAAATCTGAGAGATAGTAAAAAGGGCTCAGACCTGTGAATGTTAAAAGACAATGTTTCACATCCAGAGCAAATTAGAAGGTTCATAAACTTTGTGTATAAGCAAGAAAAACACAATTAGGAACAGTTGACATAGAATCTTCAATGTCTCCTCATAAATAACATTGTGGTTAACAGGAAAACCAACTTCACTGAAAGAAACACTAGCAAATATGTTTCCAAAGGTACAAATTCAGTAAGATACTGCATCGTTCAGTCTCATGATAGGAGAATCAGACTGTTTAGCATCTTATGACCTAGGCATGTTCTCTGCAGGCTGGAAAAGGACAATGCCTGTTTTTCTTGACCCTAGAAATCCTGGAAGACATTCTTAAGTCAGCCACTGTAATGGAAGAAGCTGTGGAAATCAGAGACTTTGTGCAGTAATTACATCTCTAAAATGGACTGCGGGCAGTATGAGTTATTCCTCCACTTCAGTGTCAAGAGGGTGCAGTGCCCCACAGCAGGAGTCCTGGAGGTCACAGGCCAAGAACAAACAAAAGACAGAAGGTATTAAGAGGGATACACCATGTAAGAGTCATCAGTACATACAGGATCCTGACTCTCTGCAGCTGTAGGTGTTTTCAGAGGATGCAATGGCAGCAGCTGCTAGGCTTGGGGCAATCAGAATTTAGCAGGATTTGTGGCTGAGGACAACTGTTTGCTGTATCCATTCATATCTGATTCTTCAGCTCAGACTTTTTTTGCTCAGGATATCCTCATGAGATCTGCAGGTGAAATCCTGCACTGCAGTGCTGAGCACTCCTGCATTTGCAGCTCCTGGAGCCATGGCAGAAGTGGGTTGAGACAATGGTGTAATTAGCCTGAAATACCAGTAGGGCCAACATGGTTTTAAAAGCCACCCATCACCCTCAGCAGGAAGGATTCTGCAGATGTAGGCTTTGCTCCCTCTGTTTGTGGGATTTGAAACCACTGACAACTCTATGTTTAGTTACTGTTCTCTCCAGAGCAGCAAATAGTCTGAGAGTGGGTGGATGACAAGAAGTATGCTTTGAGGATTCTGTTCTCTGGAGGCAGATTACTGCTTACCAGCAATTTAAAAGAAAGCAATAAAAAAAGGCAGACTGGGATCTTCATTCACAGAGGAGCTAAAGAGATCTGGCAGTAATAGGTGAGAAGCAAAGTAATTAGAAAATAATTATTTTAAGGGAGAAAGGGATGCAAAAGTGTAGAAGTGAGTCAAGATCATTTCAACAGAATGAATCATAAAAAAGTAAATTCAGAAAAGAACACGTCCACACTTACACAGTTCCTGCTGTGCTGGGTAATAGAGAGGGATGGGCATGTTCTTTACTAGATCTGAACAAGATCTTCACTAGATCTTTGTTCCTGTAGCCATTACGCAGGGGAAAAGCACAGCAACCAACACTTTGCTATCTTCTATTCAGAAAGCTTTTTAAAAACTTGCTTTCAAACACTTCACAAAATCTGTAACAGGCCATGTAAAACAAAAACCCCAGTGTCACAGAAATTCAACCAGTGTTAAACAGTATTTTTCAGTTATAACAACAAAAATACAAATGCAATCATCCATTAATCTGTAAGGCTCAAGCGTCCATGCCAAGATAGGAAATGCAGAACACTGTGTTTGTGTATCTGCTGCAGTGCCCACTGTCTGGTAAAATCCATCTATCTGGATATCCACACAGACATAAGACCGAAGAACCAAGATCTTCATAAATATACAAGCCATCTTTTCCAAAAAGAAAAGGACGAGACACTGACAGGAAATGCTTGGAATCTTATTAGTTTGACACTTTGTGTTTTCGTATGACATCTGTAATGATAGAACAATACCAAAATGCCTGTGTTGCACTATAAACCCACAGTGAGGTTCAAGCTGGTTTAAATGATTATATCTTTGTTCATGATATATCTGCCAAAAAAATTATACCAGTCCTCTGAAGCATATTTTGTGAAATGAAATTCTATTTTAGGACCCCAAGATTGCTCACTTCTACCTTTTTTTTTTTCCTTCAAGTTCACTGTTCTACTACTTACTACTATAGTATCACCACTCTGTGAAGCTAAACATTACTTTATCCACATTTTAATGACAGCAGACTTCATTTGTTTCACTGCCTTTCCAAATGCTGCAGCGAAGAAAAGTTTCCTTATTCTGTATTAGTTTTTGATGCTTCTTTCCCTTATTACTGGAATAGTTTCCCTTTCCTCATATCTAAATATGACTCCTACTTCAAATCCCCCAAGTTTGATTTTTTTTCCTTCTATGAAACTATTAATTTGTATCTTTCCCAAACACTCTACATCGGTTTTGAAATGCTTTTTCTGACTGAAATGTACACAAGAAATTCTGGGGTAAGTTTGCCTTCTACGTAGGAACAAAGCTCAGTGTATCTATTGCCAGAAAGGGAACAATGGAAAGTAAGATCTGCTTTTGTACTAGTATTGCAACATCTACATGTATAACCCTGAAAGATAAGAAGTTTATTTTGAAAGAGAATGGGCTACTACTTCTGTAGAATTTTAAAGTATTTAAGAAGTCTACACAGGAAATAAGGAATAGCTTAGCCTGAAAGTAAATTCCTAGTATCTTGATGAAATGTCTCACAAGGGAATTAGTAATTTTTTTGGCAGTAAAGTAACAGGCTTGTATTTTGGGTAGTTAAAATCTGAGGAAAGATTTTTGGATTTCTGATTAAGGCTTAAACAATCGAGATTCTATGCTGGCTTCACGAGGCAGTCCAAATGTCACACTGGGCAAGTTGCCTGATGCCTTCAAACTTAATTTTTCTTTCTCTAAAATGAGAAAAACATTTATTTTCTCCCAGCAAAACATTCATCTTGCCTACTTTAGTGTCCATATAATTAAGCCACTGGAGCAACTCACAGAACCACACGTTCATCCCGCACCTCATTTACTCCTGGTCTGGGTTTTAAACTGTGAAGTCTGCTACTACATTTGCATATATAACTAGCATAACAAGACACAGAAATTATCTGAAGGATCTGAGAGTTGCAGGCAGACAACACTCCAGAGAGTTGGGAGTCCAGGGATTAAAGAGATCTTAACTTTTAAACCAACATTTGCCTTGTGTCGGAGAATGAAGTACTTTAACTTGAAAAATAATGTTGCTATAATCCCTCTATTGGTATGGTTTTCTCCCTTTCTCTCATTTAACAACTCTTACCTATGTTTTTCGGACTAACTTTTTAACATCTCTAGTACTGAGTCCCAAATATGAAAAAGAAACAGTATTCAAATAGATTTTCCCAGTGCCAATGCTTTAAGTGTTACAGGCATAACCATGCACCTGACTCTCCAGAAGCATGCAGTGTTACTGTTCACATGTCCTTTATGTCGCACAATAAAAGCACCAGACTCTGCACAAAGACAGAACATTCAGGTTCAGCACTGTCTACCACATCTGAACAAGAGATGACAAAAGGAAAGGCAAAATTTTGAAGAAAGATGCATTACAATAAAAATACTTTTTATTAAATAAAATCACAGCAGAAGTCCTTAAGTACATTCAGTTGGACAATGAAAGCTAAAAGTGTTATGACAAAGGAATGCTGGATGTTATTATTCTGGCCAACCAAGTTCATTAAGGACATTATTTCTGTTAGCACAGAGACAATTAAAAAAGGAAAAGAACTATTTTCTGTATGCCTTACTTACATATGTTAAAGCAAACTCCAATAGCAAACAATACAAGGCTATAAACAAGAACAGCCCTGTAGAAAATTACAAGGCAAAAAGGTGGCCAAGGATCAAATACCATGATTACTTCACTGTTTGCATGCAGTTTCAGCTGTACTTATTTTCTCCATGCCCAGTGAAATGAAACATTTGTGGAATGAAGACGACCTGGGAATTGCATTGAGCTTTCACTGAGACTAAAAGTGATATACTCAAATATTCAAGCATAAGCAACATGCTCAGAAAAACAAACGTAATCTGACACACTACAAAGTATAGCCAAAGGAAAGTATGGATTCACAGTCACCAAATGGTGAGGGAGTTCAAAATACGTAGTTCAGAAGAATACATGCATGTTTTTCTCATCTATATTCTCTGAAACATTTGTAAGAGCTTTCCTTCAAAGCAAACAGAACTGGTAGCAAGTCTTACTAAAAAAAAAAAACAGATGGAGCAATTTGTTTAATTTACAGTGAGTGTCTGCTCTAGACCTACAATAGTAGGAAGAAGATAGTCTAAATGTGTAGGTCACAGGTGAAGCGAAAAGCAACATATGGCCATCCCAAAACCACAATGCAGCCAGAGAAGTCTTTCAAAAAACTTTAAAGAGATATTTTCCATCACTGCCAAGAAAGGAGTATGTGGCAGGCAGTTTGCATTAGCCAAGACAAGACAGCACAATGCAAAAAACATAAAGCCTGAATTATCATCTTGGCAACAGAGAAGAGAGGGGTGCTTTTAGCAGATGGCAACTAAGGATTTGGCAGGCATCTGGAGGAAAGGAAAGGGTGTGAGTCAAAGATAAGGGTAGTATCACAAGTCCAGATAACAGAGAAGATAAAGACACAATGAGAAATGCACAGCAGAAAAATAATTAATTCAGTTAGCAGTACAACATCCACTAGGACCAACAGAAGAACCAAGCAGAAAAGCAGAGAGCTGTGAAAGAACACATTTGGAACAGAGAGTCACCTCAGCAATGCTGAGAATCATCGAATATTGGGCAGAGGCAGTAACACACACTCGCAAAAGCCGATGATTAACTTTTTGGTTAGGGAGAAACAGAAATAAAGGAAGTTAATGAATGAACTATAAAAGATTTTGAAAGAAAGCAGGAGAGGGAAGCTCGGAAGTAAAGGCACAATATAGGTGAGAAACAGTGACAGAGAGATTTGGACAAGGGTGTTTCAGGCTTCGGGACTAACAGGTGGAAGAGAAAAACTTGTCAGTTTAACAGAATACCCTTACTTTCTTAAATGAATCAGGAGTTAATCTACTAAGTGTGAACAGCTTGCCTTGTCCTAGTTAATTATTTAACCTTCACTTCTTGCTGAGGGTGAACTACTAAAAGCATTACAGGTGCTTCATAATTACTACTGGTTAATAGAAGAAAGGGACACGATGAAATACACATTTAAAATTCAGTCTAATTTTATCTGTGTGTTTAATTTACCCTTTGCATTTCCTTTTGGTAAACATTAGTATTTTACCTTACCTGCTACAGCACACAGAAACACTGGGTGATAATCGAAGAGTTCAGCATGGAACATCTTTCAGAGTCTTTCCTTCAGACTATTAAGAAGAGATCTTGGAGCTTGCTTTGTTTTCCCATGATTGACATTACAGACATGTAAGTGGCAGACAAAATTAAACAATTTAAGATGAAAATGTTCACACTGGTAGGTCATGGGGAGCAGAGAAACTTACCAGTTGCTAGAAAGTTCACTTTGGAACAAAAGCTCCAATGAATTGCACTGTGTCGAGGCCAACAAAAGAAAGTACAAAACTAACAAAAACTCCCTTTTGCCTCAGTGAGCCCCTAGACCAACTCAGTACCCTCTGTGCCAAAGAAAGCACGCAGTGCTGCACACTCTCACGACTCGACTGCAAATCTGGCTTTGTTTAACGTCTCAACTTCTCAGGTCAAGAGATTTAGATAAAAAAGCTACATGTGAGTGTTCATGTGAAGAAAAACATTTAGTCATAGAACTGCAAAGAAAAGAATCAATGTATTTGAGTAAGTATTAACTAAACCCCAGACACTAACAAAAAGACACCTATAATATTTTCAACAGATTGTTTTCTGCTGATCTCACTGTATGCTAGAATAAGCCTTATGATTTTTGAATGCTCAAAGACAGTGTTACAGGGAATTTCTGCAACCACCATGACCTGCTCTGTTATTAATTAACCTACTGAGACTGTATATCTTACTAAAATTCCAATTAAACTTTACTTTCAGTGCTTTCCCTGAGTAACCTTTGGAAATCCTGTGAGGGGACACCACATTTCTCCTCCCTTCTCCTGCAGTAACAGGAACTCTTGCATGTTCACAACCAGACGATTTTTGCACCCAGCTGAGAGACAAAATAGCAGAAGGCAGCAAGAGAAATTGAAGATTAAACAAAAATTAACTACACTGTCTACTTGTTCATGCATTACACCTTTCATAATGTTATTTTCCCAACTATAAATTGCTGGGGGTTCAACACATATGAAGTGTAAAGTGGCTAACAAGAATTTAAATGTTAAAATGTGATCTACTTCATACAATAATGGTTTAGATGAACTAGATCAATATTTCTAAGCACATTAAAAGCACAAAGGATTAGATATTAATATGGTATCACTGAAAAGAAGAGCGCATGTGTCATTAAACAAAACAGATGGGAGCACTCTGGATTAATTCATAAACAACTATTTTTCTCACTTTAAATCTCTTCTTTGAAAATAAACTCACTGATATTGTTAGTTTTATCTTTCAATCTTGCCTCATTTTCTTAATGGTTAAATTTAAAGCAATATTTGCTTTTAAATTGGGAAAACAGTACATGGTAACTGAACTGCTGAAGTGAAATCAAATGTTTAGTTCCCTTGAGTTCCTGTCTTCTTTGACCACTGACCAAATTCAAAACTGACCAACAAGAAAGTAGGTTATCTTTGCTATATTAAAATTAACCTAATCCAGTAACACATGTTATTGTTGAAATAATGCTGATTAGATTTTCAATGATCTTTATGTTAGAGCCATAGAGCCACTAAACATGGCCATCCAGAAATATAAAAAATTATACATCAGTTAGGAACACACATGGAAGGTGTATTTCAGCAATTTTCTCTAAGATGATTTAATAATCCAGTAGAACCATAACATTTTACCAAAAAAAAAAGTCAATAATTCTATGTCTGTTCTTCATAAAACACCAGTAATACCCACTGCAGTCAGAGGAAGTTACTCATGTCCTGAAGTGAGATAGCTACAATATTAAAGGTAGAACATCTGGAAGATAAAATGCAGTAACAAATGGATGCAATATTATATTCAGATATTTAATCAACTCAGAAAAGTGCCCCTTTCTGATCTGAAACAAAATATGTTCTATAGTCTCATTTCTCTTGGCTTCCCAAAAATCAAGTCACACACCGAACCTATTCAACACTCCCAACTTCACCACTGCAAGAGTAAGTGCTGGACTGGGGTGGTGCAGGAAAAGAACAGCTGTAAACAACAGGAAATCTTCAGAGACTGAACTGCCTTGTGTACTTTTCATCTGTCATTTAACCTCCATTTTAGGTACCTTATTCTCATCACCTGTGCATCTTCTGCATACTTTTTATATTGTGGATGTTGAACTTTTAAGTGAATAGAGATACTCAAGAACAGAAGGTTTGGGTTGGGTTTTGTCCACTACTGATCAAAAAGCCAATGCTATCAGGTCAAACTTAGCACTGAAATTGAACTTACTGAAGTCTGGGGTGTATTCTACCTGGGTTTCAGAAATGCCTTAGACAAAAATCCTTCAAGGAATAACAAACATGCAACCGCTCTGAGAACTATAATTTGTTTCTATTCATCCACAGAAAGTATAATCCTTGTTTGGATCATGTTTTTGCTATTAACTATTTGGTGCATAGCAAAGAGGCAGGAAACACAGCATCTCTAACAGAAAATTTGTAACTAGCAGAGTTGATAGAAAAACAATGTCATATAATCTCAGAAGCCTTGGAGGGATTTAGCAAATCAGAAATGGAGTTATAAGTTTTGTAGCTTAAACTTTATTTGCTATAGCAAGTTAAAAAAGAAAGTATGAAAGACAGCATTCTTATTTCATACTGATACTCTAAACATGTCTTTTATTACATAAAACAAGAAGGGCAACCAGAGGGCCATTAAATTGTAGGCATGCAAACAACATCTAAAGCTTACTTTTATCCTGCAGTTTGAATAAGATATCAAATTACTCTCTTGGTCTGAACAGACAGGCAAACACATCCACTGGCACTGGTTTACTCAAAAAATAGCCCCTTACAGCTAATTGATATGATAGCTATCAATCAGTACATATGATTGCTGCCATAGGTATGCTAACATGCCACTGATAAGATGGGCATGTTCTCAAGCACAATACAATAGAATTCATATAGAAAGGGTTCTGCAAAAACTAGAGGGCGGTACAAATTATCTTATTCTTGGAAAACTCTGAGACCCCTTGCAGTCATTTAATCTATATTTGCAAACTTTCCCATTTAATTTAAAAAAAAAGGTAATTCTGTAGTTAACACAGGGTAACTATAAAGGGAATACTTTTATGCTTTGATATTTAAAAAATAAAAAACAAAAAAAGCCCATCAAACTCCCCAAAACACCAAAAAACCACCCCCTAACTTAATGCTCCATGGTCTGTTGTTTGTGTTCCCAGGAGGGATCCAAGTTACCATAAGACCTAGTTTTCCACCACCTATTATCTGAAATGGTCAGAAGACCAGAGGCTGAAATCTGCCTCTGGACTCTTCCCCAGCTGATTGAGAGGTTTATCAGTGGTATCACTGGAATGAAGATTTCATCATAAATCCTGTGTGACTCTAGGTTGTGTAGATTAATAAAGGCACATTGTACTACTGCAAAATTACAAAGCCTTTACAAGGAACAGCTGAATACTCTTAGAGACGCTGGACAGATGGCAGGATTGTACTATCACTAAATCAGCTTAGTCAAATACATTATTAGTTCTCCAGCCCAATATTTGCTGTGTATTCCTAATGAAATCGCTGAATGAAAACGGCAATGTGCCAAGCTTATAGTAAGCAAACACTAGAAATCTATTTTTTTCTAAGATCGATCTCCTCCTGATGTGCTAGAAATTACAAAAAAGAAAGCTCCTCTTGAAAAAGCAGCACTACAGTTACAAAACACTACAGAGCGAAACCTAAATTCTACTTTCTTGCATGTTCACTGTTTAATCAAATGTCTGTTAAGCTGCTTCTTTGTGACTATAAAGTATTTCAGGAAAATCAGGGGGGGTCAGACTGACTGTCACAGAACCCCCACATCAATGAACAAGAATAATGGACTTTCAGGTATCTAAAATAACAAGTCCCTCAAAGCCTGGACCTGCAGCTTCTCTGCAAGGTAATTCCATTAGCAAGGGATGAGTGCTTCACTTACCAGAACTGCCATATAATGCTCAAGCACAAATTAATGCTTGCAAAAAAAGATGCATGATTCTACTTTGGTTTCTAGAAGGCAATTCTGAGTTCTTGCTAATTTTCCTCTTAAAAGTGCAAGGAATCAAAACCTTTGATAAAATTACCACATTTGAAACCAAGCATTCACAGAGAAACTTATTTTGATGGAAGACACACTCAGTCAACCTTTGCTAGGAGAAATGATTCTCAAACATTTTTGCCTGCCCTCTGTGCAGTGACGTTTCTTCTCCCTTATCACCATAAGGTTAATGCTCAGGAAGGAGAACAAAGTGATTATTACTGTGCATTACGAGGACTGTTTGCTGCAGTAATTACTCCTCAATCAGAATGTTACTTTTGTTTACACTCAACACGGATTAAAAAATGAGCCCTAAATATTAGCATATGCTAAATACACATTTTACGCTGCTTGAATTATGAGCAGGTAACACACTTTAATATAGGTGTGGCATTGCTTTTAATGCAAATTTATGACACCTCTTTTGAAATCCTAACATTCTGTGCTATTAAATACATGTTCTCATTTTCATCTCCATGAAAGAGGCAGTTGATTTTATTTGCATCAATATACTGAACTAACAGGTATATTCTTATTTGTACAAAGTAAACACTATATTCTTATAACCTATATATTTATTTCCCTGAATTATTATCTTAAATACAGTCAACATTTCAAGTTCCCAATGAAAAGGTTAAAAAAATTATCTCCACAGACAAGTACTATAATTTTTACTGTAAACTGAGATTTTTAATCTGATAGTTCATGAATAGAGTTTGCATACAGCGCAGACAAATTCGCCCTAAACCATTTCTACAGTTGATTCCTTCAGTGATTTGTCATGGACTGAACGGCATTGAACAGTTTATTCACCACTGTTTGGGACAGGCTCTTTAACTCCTTTCTGACTCTCAAATGTGTATATCTTTATATTAGCACACATGCTGGTTAACTACATTAATCACAGACAACAGGCCTGTGCTCACTTAGGTGGGTCTTTTCAAATACACGGCAATTAAACCCTCCTACATATGAATCACTTTGCATTCACAGAATACTTTCTATATGACCACTAAATATTTACAAACGAGGCTGGCATATTTTATATAATCTTCACCACCTCGTCTGAGATGACTAAGGAGAGTTATCGTTATGTACACAACAGAGTTACAGGCAGGTGCAGATTAAATAAGGTCACCTTATTCCTCACTCCCATCTTCCCATTATGGCTACAGCACCTGGACTCTGAACTTGACACACCACTCATATTGTCAGCTTGAAATAAAAGGTGTATCAATTCAGGACTGTGTACAGGGTGTTTTGCAAGAAACGTTGTGATTGTTATTAGTTAAGATTTTGAGAAGTTTCCCACATATTCTAGTATGTTCAATCAGGCCACATTCTCTTACACAATAATCAAAAAAGTGAGATGAGCTGTCTCTGCTGAATTCCTGGTTCTGAAAAAACACAAACATCATCAACTTCAAGTCTAATGCTGCAACCCCAAAGGAATTTAGGAGTGGAAAAAGCCACAGACTCCTTCACAGACTCCTTCAAAATGACAAAGATAAAGAGAAGAGTCAATATGCTAATAATCACAGTGCTGCTTATTAGAGACATTTTAAAATGTCTCTGTCTCATGGGAAATTCTAATCTGTTTTTCTTTTCAACTGTCAACAAAAAAAAATTTTTGAAATATCAAAATTAAAAAATTCATTTCCCATGGAAGATGAAGTCTAACGTATCAAACTGACTCTCACTAGGCATTTTCATTTGAAACAAAAGCACTTTTATTTCCCCAGAATGAAGTA
>VXBX01008415.1:80694-93775 GCA_013400415.1 Scytalopus superciliaris | reverse complement strand
TGCTTTAAAAAAAAAAAAAAAACAAAGCAAAATTGCAAACAATATTTAGTATGCAAAGCAAATGATGCACTGGATTATAATTTGTAAATAAGGCACTAGATTTCTGAACTGAGATTTTACAAATGGTGAAACAAAACCAGGATGCATTTGCTTAAACTGAACCACATGAAGAAACAAAAGGCATCTACTTCCAATTTCTGTACCTATGTGCATTAGGAAGTACTTCTTACACTGTATACTGCAGAAAGTACAGGTTTTGATTTACTATTATTAATAGTACTTGCAAAAACCTGGATGGCCTTAGCATTTTGACATTTGTAGTTTAATTAACTGGCCTTTCACTTTGTCTTTAAACCATTATCATGCACAGTTTATCTCTGTATAAATCACTGAGTAACAGCAGTTTGTCACCTTCATATATATTATTGATGAGAAAGGAGACAACCCACCAATTAAGATGCTTCCCTTGTCCCATCTCCAGGCTCAGCCTGAGGTACTGATGGAACAGTTGAAGTAAAAACTCAGTTTTGCATTTCAAAGAAAGTTCAAAGGCAGTGAGAAAAGGCTGCCCTGCAAAGGACACAGAAATTGTACTTATTGCTGGAAAAGTTTATTTAAGGAGTACACTGTATTATTTACTCTGTATGATAATAAAAATTATACTCTGACTCTGCATCATGTTCAACTAGACATTCTACTTAGTTTTTCTTTCATGGATTAAAGCCATGAATCTGACAAATGATAGCTCGAACATTCTTACAACACAAGTCACAGCTCAGGATCAAAGATACAGAGTCAAATAATGGTCAAGGTATAAATGAAGCAGACTTACCTGGATTTGTGTGTCTACTGCTACCACAGCAAGACATACAACAATATTTATTGGGCCCCAAAACATTGCCAAGTGATCAATTAAAGGAAATATTAAAAGTATCTGAAACAGGATATCTTTAGATGGACAAACAACCCTGAGATAACTTGTATTCTCTGCTTCCGCCCAGTCTCAGGTTGTTAATAATCACCAAGTCATTCCATAAACACTAAGTATTTACTCCACGACTATTTAGTCCTTTCTAAAGTAAGTAAAACAGAAGAATTATTCAACAGAACTTACTTAAATTAGATATCCTGCCAAAAAATACATATTTTTAAAAGAAGTTAGTATCAAATGAAATTGCACTGGCTCCACAGCGTGTCTCTAATCTTGTTTGTTAAAGACCACACAGCCTTTCTTTCCTCTGTTTCAGAACACAGGACTAAACATCCCATGTTAAGACACATTTATGCAGCTATCAAGTCATAAATACAATACACAGTACAACTCTGCAATGGTAACTGCACAGTATAAACGTACCACATCTACACCATAAGTTAATAGAAAAGAGCTGAGCTAAAGCAGCACCAGCAGACAACACAAAATATTTCTCTTACCTCCATTTCCGAGCAGTGTGAACGGCCCGAATTATCTGTAACAGAAACAAAAAGTTTTCAGATTAAGTAAAATATTATGGAAACCATAAAACTAAAAACTTGAGTCTTGAGGAATTGCCAAATATTCTTTGTCTTGCTTGAATCACACGTTTCAATAATGTTATTATTATATATACATCACAGAATTGACAACAAGAAGGCCCTACCCTTTTTATTTGGATCCTTCACAATGCTCCATTTTAAAAAGATGTGTCTTTAATGCCTGGCTTCATTATTTAAATTGTATGACTGATGCTTGGCCATGGAGGGAACATGAAAACACACTGGCTTAAATTAAGGAGTAGCAAATAATTATTACGAGAGAAAAAGCAACATTAATTCATAAACCAGGGAAAATCCACTGTTTCATCTAATACTTCTGGGATATCAAAGAGTTCAACAACAACATGAAGTTCAAGCAAATTAAAGCTGAAGCATTATTGCACTATTTTTATAAATCCCTCTTGTCAATTTTTGCATTTCCTCAGAGTTCAGGAACATCACTTTTGAATTTGCATAATATAGAAAACTTAAGTTTCCGAACTGTTTCATCAAATTGAAATCTCAATTTTCTCAAAAACAGCTTTATACAAAAGAGGCTTGACAGCTTACCAAAAAGAAGACAGAAATTTCACAGCATATTAGGAAACTATCTTGTCACTAAAAGCAGCAAGTTTATAATTTTGCATCAATAACCCTTATCAAGGTAGGGTGAAGCAGTGCTGACAGGATTATTTTCTGCTGGAAAAACTATATTCCAAGTACTCCACAGAAATCTATCCATTTGAAAGGGGATCTACAGAAACCTTCAATTTCAAAACACACAGACAATTGAATTTTCCCCTTTTTGCCTCAGCTTTTCAGCTGCATTGCACTCACACTGCTCGTTTCAAACGTGCGGCTTGGGGCCTGATGGCACAGACCCCAGGAAAGGTGTGACACAATGCTGAGGCCTCACGTGCTCAGAAACTGGAACGGGATGCATTTGCTTGGCTGTGTGTGCTCCGAGAGTGTATGTTCCAGGGGATGGGTGCCAAGGATTTACTGCAATGGTCAGGAAAAGGCTGCGATTTGTAGCCACTACTGGAAGGACTATTTTATCAGACTGGTTAACAAGCCCAAGGAAGCTCAACCAACTGGTGAGCACAATGACTGCACACAGGAGTGATCATACTGACTCCACATGTTACATGTGAACAGCACACAAAACACAGCACCAGGGAATAGTCACTTGCAGACAAAAAAACCTTAATTTTTCATACTGAACTGATCACCTTCCCTTTGAAAGCAAAGGTTAAACACATTTTGAATGAATAGGGAACATCCACCGAACAGAGTGAAAGTTGTTTACCTTCCCTTTGAACTGCTGCCAATGTAAGCTGAATGCTTAACACTGGTGTCTGACTTCAAAACCAAAAGCAGAAGAGTGACTTAAAAAGGTGGCTTTTGCATCACGCATTATCTTTTCAAAACGACTGGTGCCTCTGGCTGATTCACTTTGAGATCACGTAAGAGATTTTTTTTCTGTTTAAAGTGGTAACATTCATGTGATTGTTATAAACTATAAACAGGAAAAATTTACTGAGAATGTTTTTTAACTACTCCTAGGAGTATCAGTGGATTTATTAATATTAGGGGCTTTCTGTGAAACCCAAATGACAGATGACCAAAACAATGTATCGCCATCATACAAGATAATAAGAGACTAATTCACAGAAGCATAGTGAAGATGGGGGTACAGGAGGAGCACATGCTGCCTTTTCTGAATTAAAGTACTATTTCTTAAAAAAATTACTACTTCAGAGAAAAGTGGCATTTTAAACCCAAAATGATGCAATTGCATAGAGCAGGCCGCCAATGTTTGCAGTTAGTGATAATGTAAAATATCCGGACTTGCATTTCTTATGGTCTAACAGAGAAGAAGTCACTGTCCACTAGGTCCTCTCATTAGCACAAACACAAAGTACTCATTGCTACACCTCATAGTACTGCTGAGAGCCTACAAAGATCTTCCAATAGAAATCCTAAACAAATCCTGAAGTGCAGAAAACAAATTAATCAGCCCAGACCTAAACAAGAAAAACAAAATCTGAATTTCTGAAAGTGCAGCAAGAAGCTTATCTTTGGCATCTTTAACGAATCTTTGATTAACTTCCATGAAAGCTGTTTTTCAAGGAAAACCAATAAAGCTCTAGAAATTTTCTTTATTTCATATATGGTACTATCAAAATTTACTACTGCTGTCAGAGCAAATCATAACTCCTTCCTTTTTGTTTTATTACAAAAATATAGGGAACATCTTTAACTTAGTAATTTATTCATATTTATACCAACATTTTAAAAAACAATAGTATTGTCATGATTACATGTGCTGTGTCAGGAAGGAGGAATAACAAGTAGTTTAAGCCTCACACCTGTTCAAATGCACTGCAGACAGCATTCTAGACAGGTGCAAACTACTAAGTGACTTAAAACATTATAACATATGCTGTGTTATGGTAATTATTAACGATACCATTCCATAAGCCTCTGTACACCTTGAGTCCAGCTATACTTGTAGATTTCCCCAAGGTTTGCAGTGACTTGTGGACACCCTCCATCAGGAATTTACTACATTTCTGAAGAGATCACTAAAAATACTGTTAATGCACTTATATGCATCTATCAAGACTGAAATTAATTTTACATGGCCCCTGCAAGCCAGTTTATTTATACTGATTTTTTTAACACTGGCTGGGAATAGAAATTTCTTCCCTCTTCATCTGACATTACTGAAAACACAGAAACTCATAAATGTAGCCTAATGGTCCCACTTTCTTTATTTGCACTGGGAGGAAAAAAAAATTCACTATAAGAAGCCACAGAACAGTCTCTGCCTGCAAGCAGTATTAAGTGCTTCTCTGATAAAATAGGTGAAACCTTGAAAAATTATTTCAGTTGCTGCTTCTTAACACAAATGGAAACTTCCCCAGACTTCAGAATCATTCAACTGGATATTTGTCTATGTAGCATCTTCTCCACTCTTACTGCCAAAAATTGTTCAACAATACTTTTCCATGACAGCTTTCAAACAGCAGCTAACACCTTTATTACCAGTAAACAGCATAACTTTAACTGTCAACTTCAGTTTATAAATAATTGGAAGATTATAAGATTTTTTTGATCCTTAGCTTGTTGAAATGCAAAAAATGAACACTTTTTGCAAGAAGAAAAGTGACTTATATTGGAGATTTCCAGTATTTCTGAAAACAGTCTTCAGAGAGACACATTTGCCAGAAGAGAAAAAAAAAAAGGCCCCAAACCTTCACATGTATTTTTTGTTCATAAAAAGTTCTATTTGAAAATTATTCTTACTTAGAACCCTCAACAAGAGGAGTCATGGCAAACTTTTCAGGCACTAGGGAACACCACCTCATCCCTTAAGGCGGGAACTTCCTGTTCTGCTGCCAATGGTAACAAGCACACACTAAGACTGAGTGTTAAAAGCTAAACAGACAGTTCAGTATGTTAGAATGGACTGTCACAAGGTATTTGTAGGAAAGCACGTGGGTACAAAGGTACAAAGTTGACGTTAGTGATGTGACACCACAACCACGCAGCTGCTGTTCCAGCTACAACCAGTTGCTCTCAGAGCCCTGCAGCTCAGAGCCTCAGAGCATCTCCCTAGGCTTCCTCTAGTGTCTCACATTCCTCTGCTCACATCCACAGGCACTTCCTTCGAGACAACTTCTTGCAGAATTGAAGTTACAAGCACTACTTTTCTGGCAACACTGTGGCTGATGCACGCACTGGCAACAAACCTGAAACTCGTCCTCTGTTAAAGATTAATATTAAACGCCACAGTCCACTTCTGCAGGTCTGGAGTGAAATCAAGATGCTGTTGCCACAACAGCAGAATTCAAGCTGCCCTCAGGAATGACAGACACTACCCGTATGTACTGGAGGACAGTGGTAAACATGGCCAAAGAAAGAACAGAAGGGCTAACCTAAGGAAAGGGAGCGAGGAGGAACATGAGAGTTACTAACTCAAGCTCCTTAAATCAAACATAGTTACTCATGCTCCCAAATTAACAGTAAGTTGCATTTGCTTTTAGCTTTTACATCGTCAAGAGGCACTGTAGCTACAATAATAAGCTTTTCTCTGCCCTTAAGAAAATGCAGAACTCCTCTTGTAAAAAAAGTTCAGACTTTAATCATCCTATTGCAAAAACTGGAGTTTTGGTAAGTTTGGAGTTACCAAAAACTGGAAATTTGGTAACTAATCTGAAACTGGTCAGATTAGTTACCAAATCTGACAAATTTGTCAATGCAAGAGTCGAGTACCAATAAAAGGAAATGGAACAAAAGAAGAAAGCAAAGGTAACCAAGCAACACAAGAAAAAAAAATGAATATGCAAATAACAGGAATCGTAATTAAATGGAGAGGAAAATACCATGGCTGAGGACAATATTACAAGATAAACTGAGGAGGACAGTGAATACTTGCATGATAAACAGAAACAGAAAGAAGTGAAAAAGACAAACACAAATACAGGAAAAGTGTAGCTTATGAGTAAGACATCAGGAAGGTCAAGAAGAGCAAGAATATGAGGAACTAGAAGGAAGCAGACTGGATTAGGAGAGGTAATCAGAGACCCTGCAGAGCAGCAAGCACAGAGCCCCATGTTTTTAAGAGAAACACTTATGCTTTGAGGAACAACATAACCTTCCTTTAAATTGTAATTAGAAGGCAACGAGAAATGGGATGAGTTCCCCGAGCTTGTGGCTTTTTGGATGTGACTCATGATTTCTGTATCAGCCTGCAGCTGGTGACTTAGCAATTACATGCCTCATTTTTCTGCTTGGGAGAGGAAAGAGAAAGAAATTGTAAAAATTTTAAGAGAATACAAGGAAAATTCTTAGAGAGGTTTCTAGACCAAAGGCAGTCAAGACTTTTCTTTCTTGTGTCAATCTTTTCTCATGCCTTCATTTTTCTCCATTCAACTCTTCACTGAAGTTACTCCTCATTTTGTACAGTCATAAGCAATTCTCCTGTAGATTGCGCAAAGGTAATGAATTACTAGGAGGTCTTATGTGTTAATACATGCTCACTTTATGATTTTTCTGTGTTCCACTGCTCACCTTCATTAGCAAACCTGTAAGTTTCCCTACGGACCACACAAATTTTTGTTACTCTAAGAAGATAATGTGGTAGATCCACATCTCCAAGTGCTTCTGAGCAACATTCACAGCTGCCAGTCTCTTCTATAGATGCTTCAATAGAGATAGTACACTCACTTTCCTCTGGCCTGTCCAGATATCAACGCTTCCCAAAAAAAGTGTGAATTTGCAGAATTCATGTGTCTCAATTTTTACTTTTTTCTTTTTTTTTTCTTTTTTTTAATTTTACTCTACTCATACTCTAATTTTTCCTGGAGTTACCCAACTGCCTGCTCATCCAACAAGTATGTGTGTTCCTAGCAGAATTCTGACTCCATTGCAGTTTCTCCCATCATGCTTGATGGTTATGGAATTTCAAGCAGGTTAAAACTTTTCTAAATAGATAACACAGCACTGTTGGATCTGTTAAGAACTTCCACCAGTTGTTAACAAACTCTCTCAAGTAGATGAAAAAGGAGTTCTCATAATTCTTCTCTACCTCAGCTATGTCTTTGCAGTCTTGTATTTACACTGTACAAAGTGACTCATCTCCTTTCGATCCTTTTAAAGTGCACAGTAATAAAACTCAGTAACACACTCATAGTTGCATGTGTCATGCAAGCTAGCTTAAGGTTTTATCAGGAATAGGACAACATTCTTTTTGTCTCCTTACCAGACCCAATGCTGTAATGTGATAAACAGAAAGACAGAATAAACACTCCTCAGTTTCCTTCTAACAGATATTGAGAAAAAGCTTTGCCAATTTTATAAAGATGTGCTCATTGCTAACATGGATCCAGGATGTTATGTACCTTTAATCCTCTGTTACCTGCAACATACCTACTGCACACACGGCAAACACACTCATGCTTGGGTAAGGCTCCTTCCCAACCCTGCTGCTGGGTGGGTCATTGCACTGCCAGTCACTCTGATCGCGTCTTGCTCTCTGAATCATCCTGCTCAAGGCGCGCTCTCTTTTTCCCTCTGTCACATCACACACCACTACTGTCTTCATTTTCAAAGCTCCTCTCGTGCTACCCCAGTCCTAATCATCACCTCTCACTGGGTACCATGGGGTAAACTATCTCCTCCAGCCAGCCCTGAAGCTGGACTCCATCACCCTTCTTATTTTTGTCAGGAAAAGAATACCTTTGTTCTTTCTCCAGCGATGGCCCACAGGGACATGATATTAACTCTCTGCAACATCATGGCCTATGTCTCATTTTTCACTCTAGTCCTCAATCACTGTTAACAATGACAACTAAAATTCCATTTTCCTTTCTACAGCAATATTTTTACTGCATTACCCAAGAAAACCTCTGTTAAAGTACAAATGTGTCGTCATTATTAATATCAGAAGCCCACAATTCCTCAAGGTTTTTCTTTCAAAATTCTTATGCACTCCTTAGGAACAAGTGCAGTTTTCAGACACCACGAAATCAGACTTTATTCCTTCACTGCCTACTTACCATCTTCAACATTTCTCCATACAAATACAGGTAACCAAGGTCACCTATCACTGTTGGCAAATTCCGTCCATTTCTTTTGTGCAGGAATTTGAAATATGTACCTTTTTTTTAGCCAAATACATTGTTTTGTTATGCTCAGATCTTTGCTTATTTTGTCCTTCCCCATTAGAGCTGCCTACAATAGGACCTCCAGCACTTAGGACATCCAGAGAGCCCAGTGCACAGGATGCATCATCATAAGCCATGACTGGAAGCCTTCCAGTTCACACTTACGTAGTGGGAACCACACTGATGACAGAAAGCCTGGCATAAATATGGCCTAAGCTTTCTTTTTTCACAGGTCAGTAGAGCAAGCAGAGATAAAAGCATCAACTCACCAAGGCTCCTCTGCGCTGTCTCCTACTATTTTCTTCCTACCTTGACTTCCAACATTAATATACCTATATAGACATCTATCTTAAAACTCTTGTGGGATAAAGTGAGGCTCAAGACATCAAGCCTTACTAGTTTTAAATACAAATGTTTCTGATATCCTTGAATTAAATCTAAATTTAGAGCATAATTTAGTCAGCATTCTAGAGGTACTATTTAGTTGAGTGGTATTCATAGCAACACCTCTTTTGAAATTTAAACAGTAAGAAAGGCTACTTTCATCCATCATCTTTAAAAAGGGTCAATGAAATTAGAAGGAAAGTGTCAGTACAATCATTTTCCTCTAAAAATCATGCCTCTTTTTCCTCTTGCTCCATAAGAGACTGAAAGATGAGAATGCCTTGATGCAGTCAAGCTGAATTTGTATTTATTCATCCTATATTTCTCCACGTTGCCTTCCAATATCTGGGCAAGCAAGGGTGTAAGAATGACACAAAAGTCATTAAAGCTGCCAAGACAACATAAACTATTCTTCTCCAGCGTGTCTCACCCTGAGCCCTCCAAATCGCGTGAAAGCCACCGTGCAGTCAACTTTTCTGTGATCTTTTTGATTTAAAGCCAGAATACTCCATGCATTATGCCCTCCCGCTGAACGCCTGGCAGGTTTCCAAGAGAAAAATCTGCATCGTACTTGCTTCTGATAAGACCAGCAGTAATTTCCCTCTGTGCTTTCTCTTCTAGGGCTGGAGAACAAGGCTAAAGAAGGGTCACTGACACTTCCAACACGGGCACGGTCTCAGGAGGGAGAGAGAAGGCCGAGGGGCACCACATTCATACCAGCCCTCAACAGCCAATGGCTGGAAGTCAGCACAGCTTGGCACTCGAAATTACCCATCTCTGCCCCTTTCGGAGATCCTCACAGCCACTCCTCTTAAGGAGCTCGCTGAGATGCCCAAAAGCAGTGGCTGCCTTTGCTAAGTCAGGGATCTGGCACTAACAAAACACATGGGGAAAACTCTCATTTTACCCAGCCTGCGTATCCCCAAAACTGTCCCATGGGAAGTAGGTGGCAAAGCCAGTGCACCAAAAAGCGAGAGACTCTTACCTGGCTTACAGAAACAGCTCAACCCCAGTGAAAAAGCCTCCCCTAAGGTCTCCTGATGCTGCTAAATGCTGCACAAGGTCTACTGCCAGCTCCTGTGAGGGTTTTCTGTTCCCATATCTATCATTTCATTATTGCTTCAAGTTTATAAAAGCACGTTGTACGTGTGGTTCTGCAAGAAGAGAGCTTGGAGAAGTCAAACCACATGTTTACCCCAAACGTTTTAGCCCATCCAAAGTAATTTTTTATTGCATTTGGCACTTCAGTAGATGCCACCAGTAGCTCTTTTTGTATAAATTGCAAGTAAAAAAAGGAACGGCTAAAACACCTATTAGTTAAAATACATTCTACACTGTATCTCCAATTTAATTGTGGATATTTCTGAGCAACCCACGTCTCTGTGGTACTCAGATGTCAGGCAGTTACAATGATCCACACTAAGATGACGACAGTGTGCCTTTCTTTTCTTTTTTTTGGCACATTCATGTTTATGTCTTACTTTGGTTCTGGAAAAGCAGTAAGGTTTGCTCCGTAAAAACATGGCTTTGTGTGCATCTCTAGAGCCAACTCCGTGGCACGGCTGCGTTCGCTCCTGACTTTGCCCCAGCCGCGCTGACAGGCGTGACTGATCACATCGTTCCTCACAGCCCCGGACAAAGCCCGAATGTTCCCTGCCCAAAGACACCATTCTTCGGGGACTCCTTTATTTGCCCACACAGGATTCTGTTGTTTACTAAAACAGAAACTAACAGCCAATATTTGTTCCTGTGAATTATCCAAACCTGCACCAACCTACAGCTATACATTTTTTATGTATTGATAGAACAAAACAGCTTTACAACTCTGAGCTTTAACTCGCAGAACCCCTATTGCTCTAACAAACCTCCTGACACAGGCATTTAAATCTAAATTGTCTGAAAGACAAAAGCAGGAAAACAATTAACAGGAACCCTTTCTGATCCTCCTCTTGCCAGGGATTCAGGTAATATCAATGGTTACATGGAAATGAACAACAGAGTGGAATATTCATCCCTAATCTTTTTACTTCTATTTAAGTAAAACCTTGGGGTTTTTTTAAAAATATAATAAAATAATAATAGATCACACAAATAAAACTGGAAAGATCTGAGAATCAGTCTGGTTTTGTTTAAGAACTGGGAGTCAATTCCAAGGATGTTTTTCTGCTCTGCTATCACCGAAACTCATCTTTGTTTCCTATCTCAAGGACATTTTCTTCAATTTATATGTATTGTTACTTGGAATTTTAGGTATTGTGCATGAACGGGAAAACTGTTTCACAGGAAACCGCTTTGGAAAAGTACCCTCTGTTTCTACATAATCAGTACTTCTTTTTAAGAGAACTTCTAATTTGTATCTCAGGAGTGAAATTAATGCAACCAGACAGCTTCAGGGCCTGCTTTGCTGTGCTGCTCCCCAGGTTTTTTTACCAGGGCAATGGGCCTTCCTCAGCTCTCACTGCTGCTGAGCAGAGTACAGGAGCCTAAGAATAAATACCTGTTCAAGAGGCACAAGATGAAATTGGCTCAGGAAGCTCACTCACTAATCATCACCTAAGGAGAATGCAGTGAGCAGTAAGGAAAAGAACTGCAACAGTACAAAAGATACCAATGGGAAGTAAGCGTACTGTCAGCTCCTCAATATTCACTATAGTGAATTACCAACATTCACTATACTGCTCATATGACAATTTACAGTGAACACCTGCTAAAGGTTTCACAAATCAAAGAACATGTGAAATCCTTTGTGAAAGCTTGATGGGTGAGCAGTGGCCTATATTTCAGTGGTCTATTCAAAGTCTGGGAGATGGGGAAGGGCAGGAGCAGGGAGAGGACCCCAGGAGGAATATTGCCTCCTTTCAAATCTAGGCTGATGGAAATGCAGGATCACTGACTATGGTTTAGGAATGGACATCTGGCAGAAAACTCCCCTCCTCCCCTTTTCTATTATACGCACCAGAGGGGGTACTCTCCCTGGGATAGCTCCCCCCTCGTGCTTTCCTGGGAGGTCTTAGCAGACTGATTATCTTTATTTATATATACACACACTCTAAGATTTTCAAGAAATAAGCTCACGTATGTGGTGTTAACCCATACAACGTAACACATACAAGAATAAAGTGGTTTTTTTTTAAAAGAGAGAAAAAGAGACAGGGCTGGAAGATCAAAAAAAAGTCTCTTCCATCTAAATATTTAAATGCAGTATCAACATACACAGGTTGGCACATGCTAACTAAAACATTTTCAAAGGCTAATACAGATGTGACATGCAGCTTTAGCATAAACTAAATGTGCTGGATATCAGTGAGGGGCCTGAACTTTAAATCCAGGTATATCCAACAGGTAAAGATGTACCATAACAGGAAATAAAATAAGTCTACCAATAGCAAGGGAAAAAAAAAACAACAGAAGAAAGAAATATATAGTAAACCAAGATATTTCCTCCAGTAGGAAAGAGAACGGAAGAAGTCTGATATCGTTTCAAAAGACTGTAAGTAAAAACAGCACACAATATGCAATACAGAAGTCTTCAATGCACTTGTAACATGCAGATGCCTTGGTTAGGAAAGCATTTTCCTGGAATTTCTGGGTGTTTGTCTGGCATTTAATTAACATTAGAAAGACCTGGTTTTTTAAAAAACAATTTTATAAGCACACCAGATCACATTTAAATGGAAGTCATTATTAGACTCATTACAATTGCAGAACAAAATTATGTCCCTTCTTCCACCGCATATATTTTGATATTTGCATGTACCTCTAGCTTCAAACTGGATTACTGCAAATCTCTGCCAAAAGACTTTTCAGACAGGCTCTGTATTAAAAGCCTTCATTAAATTGTACCACCAGGCATAATATCCGTGCTCTAAATGCTAAGGGCTCCATTAATCCCATTTTGTGAATTTACCACTGCCTTCTGCTTCACACAACTTCAAAATGCCGAAACCGCTTGTCTTCCCAGAAAATTCTGTGACGTTGAACATGGACTAGGCTGTTATTGGGGAATACCATCATGTGCGTGATAACCGACCACATCCCTCTGATGTCCAGCTTTAATTTATTTTCAAAAACCAGGCTTTACTTCCAATAAGAAATACTGCTTTTCGCATTCAGACTTGCGCCCTCATTTTCCTCTCCAAGGCAAGATAGGCTTTCCTGGGTATTTCAGCGAAACAGATGGTAGGTGCTAAGCCCCCGTACGCGGCTCTCACTCACTCACTCAGTGTCAGCACGCACCTAAATCGCTGTGTTTCTATGCGGTGCCTTTCGCGGCCGCGCTGTTCGCGGAGCCCCGGGGGATGCGGGGCCCGGCCGGAGGGGCAGCGGGGCGAGCGCTCGGAAAGGCACCGGGATTGCGCACCGGGAGAGACGGCGCGATGGCACAGCAGCGAGCGCGCAGCGCAGGAGAGCGCATCCCGGGAGGCGGGATGCCGCGGGGGCGCGCACACAGACAGACAGACAGACACACGCAGAGACACAAGCAGAGCCCCCGGGCGGGCAGCGGCGTGCCC
>VXBX01008415.1:63813-80484 GCA_013400415.1 Scytalopus superciliaris | reverse complement strand
GCTCATAGCAACGCAATGGCGTCCCGGGTCCGCCCGCCCCGCCCGCCCGCGGCCGCAGCGCCCCCTGCCGGGCCCGCCGGAGCGGCACAGGCACAGGCACAGGCACGGGCACAGGCGGGGCGCGGAGCTGCGCTTACAGCCCGCGGCGCCACCGACAGCGCGCCCGGGCACCCACCGGCCCCGGGCCGCTCCCTCCGCGCCACACAAACAGCAACAGCTCCCCCACAGCCCCCGCCACAGCGAAACGGATTGGCCAGCCCCTGCTTTCACAGCGGGAGCGGGTGGCTCTGCATGCCTAGGTCTGCCCGCCCAACGCTAACACTCCCTCCAGGAAAAGCTCCATCCTCGGCAGCAGCAAGGCTGGAAGCGCCCAGGGGATACAGAGAGGCTGGCAGCAGCTGAACCAGCACAGCCTGGAAAGGGAACAACAAGGGAATCGTCTTCCAAGCAGCTGGGAACTGACATCCCTACCCCTCACCACACCTGGGCACCAGAAGGGCACAGCCCGTCGTGCCAGGGGCTCCCCGGTTAAACGAGAAAAAAATCCGACTAAATAACCTAAAACTCACACCGAACACACGGTGTTTTTTTCTTCAGCATTTTACGGCTCAGATGTTTAAGGAAACTAAAATCATGCGGCTCGCACCCGCGGGAGGCGAGAGCGGAGGGTGCGAGGGCACAGCCTGGGCAGTGCCTCCTGCCGCACAGCCCCGGCACCGCGCCCGGCTCCCACCACCCAGCTCCGCTCTTCCCAACCCACCTGCTTCTCCTCTCCTGCGGGACACACGCCTGTGTAACATGCACCGCTGCTATAAGGTAGAGCCAATAGTTAAAGAACACTGTTAAAATTTAGCAATGTTCACCACGCAATATGATTTAGCCTTTCCCTGTTACGTTTGATACAATGAAATCAAGGGAGAAATTGAACTGTCTGAAACTTTCATCAGCATCCTGTATGCTGTGTAACAAGCAACTGAAGACACTTTGATCTTTCAGGTATAAAAAACCCCCACAAAACAGATATGTAAAGTTAGCAGCAGGGCCAATAAATACATAATGTACTACTAAAATTCCAAGTTAAAACCCCAATGCTGCAGTATTTAACTTTTAAATTTTCTTCTTGAAAGAAAAAAAACCAAAACTAGTCACTGGTGATTAAATGTACATGCAAAGTGACAACATTCACTCCTGCTGTATGTGTTGCAAGCTTCTCTAGAATTAATTCTTTTTGCTCCAGCACCGTAAGAAAGAGTTGTCTCTCTCTTAAAGTAGAACCAAAGGAGGTGGTCGTGGGCTACAACAGCCAGAGAATGGCTTCCAAAGAAGAAACCAAAGAGGTTCAGATCTTCCAGCCTCAAGAAGAGATCCACATGGTGAAAAATCTGAGACACGATATGGAGATGTTCAGTGAGTCCAACAGCTTGCCATTTTGCATGAAGACTAAAAGATACTCAGCAAAATCATCATCCACAGGTTTAAGACAAACAAAACCACAGGTGGGTAATTAAGTACAGATTTGAGTGCCAGAACTAGACAAAACCATGAATGGTGGTCAAGCAGAATGGCCTGGCTACAACTTCTACCTCAGAAACTTCCTAAACTAACATCAGGAAAATGGCATCAGGTTAAACCACTTCCTCTAACTCATCACAGCTATTCACATGCTCATATCCAAGTCTTAACATATATTAAAAAAATCCATACGTTATTAAATTCATAGATTAACAAGATTACCTGTATCTGACTGAACTGTTTTCAGAAGCTGAATGTAGAAGTTACTGCTAGGTCTATGAGAAGCACAAATCAATTTTTGTTGTAGAAAGGACACATGCTTCAATGTCAGTATTCCTGGACCTCAGTCCCTCACAAAGGACACCCTGGACCCTACAGGGAAAGGAGAGAGAGAACACAGCCTCTTATCCTGCAGAGGTAAACCAGACTTACTTCTAAATGAACTCTCACACCAATTCAGAATTGCAGAAAAGAAGCCAGAATGTTATGCACACCTTTTACTAAAATGACCCACATTCCTAGAAATATTAAAAGTAACTTTTATTGCAAAGAAGAATAAATTCTCTTTATAAATACAATCAATACTGTGTATACAATCCCCTTCAATACACTCACTGTGGTATTCAAAATCAGTAGCATTCATATAAAATACAATACTAGCTTTTAATCACAAAATTTTATACCCACATATGTTATTTTACAGATCTAAAAAAGTATGAATAATTCCAGGGCTTTTTCAAAGGACAGACCGGTATTTACAAGCAAACATGATCCAAACAGCACATGCAGATTCAGGGTATGTAAACACTCGTACACGAACTGCAAGTCGCACTTGGTCTCCCCTACAACAGATTATTTCTTCACAAAAAGGGGACCTGTATGACAAAAAGAAAAACAGGAGTAACAGCTAATCCTAAGATATTATTAAAAGTTTCAATTACATAGTGCAATTTTTTTCAAATGTGACTAACGCTTAAGTAACAATGGGCCTGTAATTACAAATAATAATACTGTTCTATAGTGCAGTGATGTTGCCTTGGAAGAAAACAACACCACTGATCATTTTTAACAAAAAATTAAATTAACTCCTCATTCTGTAATTTAACCCATGAGAAGTCTATCATGAGTGAACTCACCAATGCAACCTAAAAGCTCAGTACCCACTACATATACAACTCTTCTTACAGTTCTAATCTAAGGAAATTAATCTTCTTTAAATGTCATTATTTAAAAAAAAAATTAAGAGATAGTATTTAGTTTTAACATATATATATATGCCTTTACACTTAAACTTACCGAAGACACGTGGCAAAAGCTCTCCTGGCATTCCTGTGTACAAAATGGATAGGAAACCCTTTGAATGTGTGCCCATCAGGTACTGCTCTTCTTATGGCATCTTGAAACTCTTCATTCCCTGCAGAAATACCTGTTGTACGTTCAAGTTCATAGGCTGATAATGCTGGTGACAACAGATAGGAGAGCTGGTCATCCCAAATGGTAGAAAGGCCAAGATCCTGTGAGGCAAGTCGCAGAATGATGAAAACTGTGCAGAAGGAACATTAAGATATGCCTAGGCTTGCCTACAGTATAGATTCAAACAAATCCAAGAATCTTTAATTGGTAGTTAACAGAAATGAGCCCATGAAGCAGCAACATTTGTATACTGACTCACACACCAACTGGAAGACCCAAACATGACCAACAAAGTATCAAACATTTAACAAGTTAAGACTACTAGACTGAAACTTAAGGCCAGTGGAGTTGAAACCAGATGTTTCAGCTACAGTATCTCTGCATGAAATGTAAGACGATATGTAAAAATACAGCAAAAATATGCAAAAGATCAACTACAATTCAACTCACATTTTTCTAATGTTTCTCATAGAAAACCCTTTCTGAAAAAACAATGCACAACAGCTCTCCAAAACACAAAGGCATGTACATGCACCTTCTTCCTACCAGCCCACAAATGTCAAAGAAGCAGAAAAATCTCCCATGTATTTATTCAACACTGCACAAGACTCAATACTCTGAGAATTATTTGTCACCCCGAAGGCAGAGCATTGTGTGGGGAGAAAAACAAAAACAATCAAAAAATCCCATCACAAAAAGACATAAGCTAACAGGGACTTAAAATATCAACACCTTCATATCCAGCACTGGAAGACTCGTTTCTGACACGACACCTTGCAAAAGTCCTGGTAAAGGATGAAACTAACTTCCAGGAATATCTCCAGTTTGGTAAAGCAATTAGAGTAAGCTGAAAGTCTGCTTTTATCTAGGGACCAAAAACATTTTTGCTGGATAAGCAAAACCCACTAACAACCAAATTTGCCCCTCCTGACCCTTTCACAGACCACTCATAGGTAGTCTGCAGCCCACATATGAGGCTACGAATCACCACTGCAAATAATAAGCATGATGTCTAAACCAGCTCAGCACAATCTTTCCAAACATTTTATTCAGTTTTTTCACTTTTCACATACCACATTTCCGCAAAGGCTGATGGAAAACACCTTGCAAAGATATAAGTATGTGAACTAGAAATGGCTATCCAAAACAAGCATACAGTTAACACATGGACTTTTATTACTGTGACAGATCAATGACAATCTGTCTTACCTTTCTGTGTTCAGAGACCAGTACTCTCAGCTGCAATTCTATCTCGTTGCTTGTTACTGCAGCATCTATTATAGAAGCACACAGAGGAGGAAAAGGGGGAACTGAAGATGTTGCTCCAGGAGGGCATACAGATTTTATGGCTTCACCACTCATGGGTTTCCATTTAGATTCATCATGCAGGTCAAACACACAGACATCCACAGCATCAGAGGGCTGACAATTTCCAAAGAACTTTTGATGGTTGAAGATACAACCTACTGTGCGATAAGGATACAGTGGCTTGGGTTGTTCAACCAGTGGAGGGTCATCAGGGTTGATAGGTCTGTGGATGTACCTAATAAAAAAGATTCAACCTCTTAGTAATACACCTTATTTCAAGACAAGGTAAAAATATTGAGATGGGACAGATATAAACATTTCTCCTTTAAAAATATAAGCCAAGTTGCCATAATTTTTCCCCCCAAAATGGCATTAATTTGTAATTATACACATTTTGGAGCCATAATATACAATGACATAATACATCACTTTTATTCTTTAAATCTAGAAAAATGAGCTGATTAATCAAGCAGATTCTCAAAACCAATTAAATTTTGCAACTATAACAATGCACTCCATACAGTTTCCCCACTGTTCATCAGATTTGGAGAAATACATCTTCAAATGCTAATCACAGGATACATGAACACTGGCAAAACAGAATCGCTTGTTTTTAGCAGTGGATATAACATGTCCCAGAAGCTCTAGAACGCCAAACACTCACCAACAGTCACCATACAGTATTAAAGCCACTGAAAACTGAATTACAAACTGTTGAAATATTGCCCCTCATGCTGAACTAGTTATTTTCCAAACAAAAGCAGTACACAGGAAACAGAGTCAAAGACAAATGTCACCTGTATTACATGACAGGGTACAAAAATTTAAAAAAAAAAAAAGAGGCAACAACAAAAATATCCCACACAAACTTCTATATACATTGTTCACTTTTCTTATATGGCTTTTACTTACCTGTGTCCTGTTAGGCTCTCCCAAAAAGTAATTGTTCCATCAGTTCCACAAGTCATCACCCAACTGTGCGGAACTCCTTTTGCTTTTGTTCCAACACACACAAAGGCTTCCAATCCAAACCCAAGAAGAAGACTACACAGAAGGTTAGAATGATCTTCACAGTCGCCCTAGACAGCAAATATTAATAAGCTGTTTGGAGTATCACACATGGATAAAACTTTAAAGAAAGAAAATAGTGGTATTTCTCTAACCATCGTATAACAAGTCCTGTTTCCCTCCTGTTTATCTAAAGCATTTTATAGTTTAAGCTTGACAGGTTTTAGTTTTCTATAATAGAATAAATCAGTTAAAAATGTCTCTTGTAATGACAGACTATAGCATTTATTCAAATATAATGTGTATGATTAATACCAGGAAATATTACCTTCAAATAATCCAAAACCAGAATCTACCAACCCATGATGACAAAACCAATGTTCTAATTAAACATAAAAATGTATATCAAGCAAATACTTGAGGCAAGACTAGAAATGACACAGTATTTTCACACAATTAGGACATCTAGTCACTTAATAAAATATAATTCTACTGTTATTTCCGTGCCTTGAGTGTGCTGTCGAAGTTGAGAAATTAAACAAAGATAAAGCAATGTTTCCCACAGATCTAACTGTAAACCAGCTGGAAGTCATGTGTAGCTGCTTTTCCCTTCAGTCAGAAAAGCATCTCATCAACACACTGCTACCACTGAGAGTTTGCAGACAACAACTTCCAAATGTAGTATCTAATATTTTCTCTCTTAATTTCTTCACAAATGTTAGCTCTGAAGCAAGAACATTCCTTATGCAATGAAGGCTTCATAACACAAAGCACAGCATTCAGAAGTAGAAGAGTAAGGCTCTTTAGTCAGATACTGCTAAGAATGTTGAAAATATAAAATTCAGAGTTCTTGGATCTATCTGTTCACTGCACAGATAACAGAGTCTTCCCTTACCATAGTGTAAAAGGGAAATATGCAGAAAAATAGGTTTAAATAAGTCTGTAGTGAACCTGTGTTAATTTAGTAATGTTGTACCACTTTCCACAAGAAAAACAATAATAGACCAGCCTGTGTCTCAGGGGCTAAATTCTGTTATTTTCTATACAGCTTTCCACTTCGGTCTTCAAGGAACACCTTTCTCTGTGCCCAAAGTCCCTGTTGTCATTTCCATCTGAAAGCCATTGGGTAGCCAGTACCGCCTTTATACAGTACCTGTGCATCACAGAATATTCAGGGGCAACAGCCAATGCCTATTCTGTGTGGTCTTGGGAGACAGATCTAAAACCTGTGACACAGCTCCTGTTGCCATGAACACCCTTTTTTAGTACAAATATATCAGTGACATCATTTCTGAAGGCAGAATATCTCTGCGGCAATGAAAAGCACTGACCACTCCAAAGAGGTATTGAACACAATCATTGTTACTTTTATTCATACAATGAAAGAACCGTAATCCAGAATGAGTAACAATTTGTTTCATTTATTACAGTTATATGATACAAGTGTCGGATCATCGAGAACTAGGCTGAAACTTTAAGTAAAAATTCCTGTCTTGCAAAAAATGGAATGCAAAGACTGTCATTATATTTTAGCNAAAAAAAAAAGCAAAACAACAGCAAAAGAGATTTTTCCTACTCTTCCTGGATTAGTCAAGAACTTAAACTGGTGTCCTGCACACTAGTGAGGATTCACTGAATATGTGTTCTTGGAAATGCAATTGAAGAAAAGCAAACTCATGGTCAGAGATGTACTGACAAAATGGACCGTAGCAACAGCAGTAAAGGAAGTCTGCTCCCAAGCCTTCTTGTCTGCTGTTTAGCTACTGTTCCTCTTTAGAAAAAAATTAAATTATTTAAGAGAATCCTCCCAATTTTGATTTACTCCATGTATTTGCATCCTGTTACAAATGTCTAACTGCAGCTAGAACAGGATCCCTACTCCGCTATGTCACACAATGAGTCCTTTCACGTACCTTGTTCCTGCATAAAAAAGCGAGGAGGGTGCACCACTGCTCCTGTTTGCCAGCGCCCCCTCCGATGACGGGCGCTCTTTCATAGCCCAGGACGCTGACAAAGCGCGCTGCTTGCCGAGGCGTGTCCAGCAACCGGCCGGCTCGCAGCGGCCTCACAAAGGAGCACACTGGCCGGTTCACTCCGTTTTCGTCCTGAGCACGTGAGACGGGGTTATTCGCCAGCCATGCAAGTATCACAAAATATTCATCTTAACTTAGGTTGTCTGTTTTTGTTGTGGGATACATTCTCCCCGGAATAAGTATCACTCAAAGACACAAAAATACTTCCAGAATTAAGACACAAGACCATTAAGGCAACTAATTATAGCTGGATTTTTCTGCTGGCTCTGTCATTCACAGGGCATTCTGGACTAAATGTTTAAACACCGGGAACAGCACAGATTGTAATCTATCTTCTTAAATGTGTGAAGAATTGTTCATGCTCCACCCACTATCAATTTCCACACTATCATCAAGCATAAAACAAGCCAAAACAAATGTCCCTACACACTAAATCCCACAGCAAACAAAAAAAAAAACCTCCCTCAAAAAGCATTAAACACTAAGCAGCTGATTTTAGTTTAAAAGGCGTCTATTTGCCTTTCACTTTAAATACTCTATCTCTTGTCGTAACAGCAAGCAATAAAAACTACTCACACGAAGCAACTAGATCTATATACATTGAGTAATAATACTAAGAATTTCTAAATTCTTGGAAAAATTAAAAAATAAGATGATTTGAAAACGGTCTGTTTTATTACATGCTGCAGGCAAATACTATGATTATCAACTACTAGCACCATTTCAATAAGCATAGAACTCTTCTGTTCCTCATTGGGCTAAATTTATACTTTTTTTCGCAATATTTTAGAACAGGATCAAAACCTTTCAAATCTCTGCAGCTTCAGGAAATTATGGTCTCATTTTTACTGTAGTCACATATTGTCCCCATTAAGATTTTGTAATGCTTTTCCAGCAAGCTAGTGGAAGAAAAGCAGCATTTATTTGAACCTGACTGGAATCTTGTTGAAAATTATTTCATTGCTTGAAAGCAGTAAAACCCCTCCCACAGGCAGGATCCATTTTTTAATATAGTTTCATATAGATGATGCCTGTTTCTGCATTAGTCACATAAAACTGGACAATAACTAGGTTATCAAACAATTCTAGTAAACTTATTTCTGTTCCCAGAAATAAGAAAAGCCATTGAGGGCAGTTTTACTGTGATTTGCTATGGCCAGCAAGAGACTCAAGATAAGCTCTCTATAGGTACTAAACTAGCAGGAGCCTAGTTACTATCCTATTCAATTATAGAACTGTTTCTCTTTATATCCTGCCTTGAAACCTTTAAGCCTCTGTATTGGGTCTGTTTGGAAAGGAGTTAGTTTTCTTTATAGCAGTCCCCATGGTGCTGTGTTTTACATTTCTGACCAGCACAGTGCTGGCAGCACATGTGTGTTTTAGCGGCTGAGCAGTGCTTGCAGTGTCAAGGCCTTCTCTGTTTCTCCTTCTGCCACCACACAGTTCAGGGTGGACAAAAAGCTGTGAGGGGACACAGCCAGGACAGCTGACTTGAATTGACCAAAGTGATACTCCTTGCCATATAGTGCCACATTCAGCAATAAAAATGGTGGGATGGGGAACAGACTTTTTCTAAACTTGCCCATGCTTTGAGACTAGCAGGGCACCACCTGCTTGTGGGAGGTGGTGAAGGACTGTGATTGTATCACTGTTTTCCTGTTCTTCCTTTCCTTCATTTACTAAGCTATCTTCATCTTAACCCGTGAATTTTTCCCTGCCTTTGCCCTCTTTATTCTCTCTCCCATCCCGCTGGGCTGGAGTGAGAGTGTGACTGGGTGGGGGCACAGCTGCTGGCTGGGATTTAGAAGTTCACGTCACTACTGAACACTCAAGGGAACAACCAGAATGGAAGCTGCTGCTTCACTGAAGGAAAAGAGGATGCCCAGGTTGCTTCAGGACACTACTTTGAGATAAGAAATTACTGTGACATAACTGTGCTAGGAAAATTGCTGCTTCGCAAGGAACATACCATTCCTTTTGCCAAGGAATGTTTACCAGGGCACAACTGACACATTAATTCATTGGATTCCAGTAATTTTGACTGTAGCTATTGTGTGACACTAACCAGGCAGATTGCTTTACAGATCACACAGAGCTCAAATATTCTGTGGATCTGTTCTAACAGATCTATTAAGTCCATTTCTTGTAACTGTTTTATCTGGGATAAAATTTATCTGAAATAGTTTGCACAGATCACTCAAGTCTCTACCATTTGTGAGTATTCAAAGGAAAAGACTAAACAGGCTTTTTCAGCTCGTACATCAGAGGCAGCTGGAGCAACCCTCTTGTCTGCATCATGGTTCTAAGCATCAATACACAAATACAAGTTCAATCCTTACAAATTTAATTTTTTTTGCATGATACACCACATGCAGCCCTGATCTGAATGTAACCACATCATAAAACTACTCTGATTCTACACACACAAAGCTCAAAATAAAGTAAAAGGATAACTGAAAGAAAGGATTGGTCTACTTGTAAAATTTACAAACCTGTGCAAAAATCTTCACTAGCCTTACGTTGTGTGTAGGCCTAATCTGCAGGTATTCTCTCCACCACTGCTTAGCATATACAAGAAATAAACGTTCTTTTTCTGCTGTTTTCTGACGTTCCAAAGTGAACTGTAGGTAAGAAAAACAGAAATAGTCCTATACATACTAATTCCAAGCAGGGAAAAAAAAAAAGAATCTATAACCAATCAGTACATCAACAGTACCTCCTGGCAAAAGTAAAATAAAGCTTAATATTTTAAGTGTGCAACGTAAATCCTGAGTATTTTTAAAAGGAAACTCAATTAAGAAAAACCTCAAGTTACATTTCTTGTTTGTGGGCTCATATATCAAGCTTGATGTAAATAGTGTGCATCTGAAGTGATGTATTTCTGTTCAGAAGGATTGCTCAGATTTTGATGGGCATAAGAATATCTGCATGCACCTTCAGGGTAACATTTACTGGCTGTCCAAGAGGAAGAGCCAGCTTGAAATTACTGTTTCACAGGGGAAAGACAAGAAGAAAACATATACCTGAGAAAAATTAGGTATAGTGCATCTTTTTTCTTATTAGAGTTTTGATCCAAGTAATTAGAAAAATTACCAAAGTAGTATTTTGAATAAAGTAATGTTCAGTATAGACAAAATAGTTTAAAAAAGGTAATTGTAATTATACTTAAATGTAATAGGAAAAAAAAAAAAAAAGGAAGTATCAAACATTAAAAAACCAACAGTCCTCAACATCTATAATTCTATACTGAGCTCCTCCTCCTTCCCAGTAAAAGAAAAAGTTAGCCCTCCCAGAAATTACTTACCTGAGTACTAGTTATTTCTGGAGACAGCACCTTATTAAGCTGTGGATACATTTCCAGCCTGATGTTTAAAACACCAACAGAAACCTTTGATTCTGTACCTTTGAACCAAAATAAGTTTTCATCAGTTCTCTCATATTCAATTTACTTACATTATTTTAGGCAGGCAGGGGCAAACAATTAAAATAAATGTTAGACATATAATCACAAAAAGTAATTAAACTTCTTTAAATATGGGCAAAATGAAAATCTTTATTTAAATTTCAAACTCAAATGAGGCTGTAAGAGAGCATAATTTGGCAAAAAAAAAAAAAAAGCACAGGTGTATAAATCCAAGATAATTATCCAAGGCCCTATTTACAGCCAGTCCCGGGATGTATGACATGAATGGTGTTCTAGAAATGTCTAGAATAGGCATCTAAAATGGAGTTGGAGAGTAACACACACTGTAAATGTGCCTGTTCCTACTGATTACACAGGTAGCCCAAATTTAAACAGCTGGAAATAAGTCAAGTTCATCTTCCCTAAAATACAATTTATTATAAAAGACCCCAACTGTCATACTATTCAGCTTAAAAAACACCCCAAAACAACAAATGAACCACAACTCCCCCCAAACTTAAAGTTGTTGCCTACCGCTGAAAATTTAGAATTATATAAACAAGAAGCATTACAAAACAGATTACAGATGAGATTATAAGTAACACAAGCTATGAAAGCCTCACATAATAGTTTATATATTTATCTGAGATGGCAGGATGCTTTGATGTTCTTGATGCATTTTGTACAATGACAAGACTTTAGAAGAGGAGAAAAAGTGCTGTATTTACTGCACTGATATATTATTACTTGGAAAAAAGCTGATAAGAAATAGATTTAACTCCCTCCATCACCCATCTGAGTATTAAACTTATTTGCTATACATTTCCAAACCATTATATAAAAAAAAAAAAAAAAAAAAAACAAAAAAAAAAAACAAAAATTCCCGGGGTCGCACGGACCCGAAAGCNTGTACAATGACAAGACTTTAGAAGAGGAGAAAAAGTGCGTATTTACTGCACTGATATATTATTACTTGGAAAAAAGCTAATAAGAAATAGATTTAACTCCCTCCATCACCCATCTGAGTATTAAACTTATTTGCTATACATTTCCAAACCATTATATTAAAAAAAAAAACCAAAAAACAAAAAAACACAGAATGTCCAGGGTTGCACAGGACCTGAAAGATTTTCTAGTTCCAACCTCCCTGCCATGGACAGGGACACTTTCCACTAGATCAGGTTGCTCAGAGCTCCATCCAACCTGGCACTGAAACCTTTCAGCAATTCACAGCTTCTCTGGGCAACCTGTTCCAGTGCCTCACCAGCCTCACAGTAAGGAACTGTTTTCTAATATCTAATTTAAACCTACTCTCAGTTTGAAGCCATTCCCCCTTGTCCTGTCACTACATGCTGTTGTGAAAAGTCTCTCTCCAACTTTTCTTGTAAGCTATTACAGGTTCTCTGAGTCTTCTNCTCAGAGCTCCATCCAACCTGGCACTGAAACCTTTCAGCAATTCACAGCTTCTCTGGGCAACCTGTTCCAGTGCCTCACCAGCCTCACAGTAAGGAACTGTTTTCTAATATCTAATTTAAACCTACTCTCAGTTTGAAGCCATTCCCCCTTGTCCTGTCACTACATGCTGTTGTGAAAAGTCTCTCTCCAACTTTTCTTGTAAGCTATTACAGGTTCTCTGAGTCTTCTACTTCTCCAGCCTGAACAATCCCAGTTCTCTCAGCCTTTCCTCATAGGAGAAGTTAACAAATATATTAGCAAATATGCTTACTAGATTTGTACTCACTGGATAAAACACTGCACCAAATCATATGCTCTCTAAAAAGAATGCAGGCAATAGTGATAACAATCAGGAATAATTTAAGTAGCATATCCAATCTTCAGAATATTTTTAAGGTATAACTCATTCTCTTTGGAAACCATCAAGAACTGTGCACCTACCTGACAGAGAAATTAGAATAAAGAACACTAAAAGGCTCAGCAGGGCTACTCGAAGAAACTCTGGGACAGCTACCTCTTACGAAGTGATGGAAGATCTAGTCTTTATTCACTAAATCACAATATCCTAGAAACCTAGGTTGGGTTGAAAATGGGAGTGGGGACAAGTGATACACAAAAATACACATGTATATTAACTGCTAAGCACCTTCAACCCCTCCATCAGAAAACATGCTTCCAGCTACTGGAAAAAATGGGAGCAGAGCAGAGATCTCTTTCTCTAGATGTTTCTAGTTTTCTATGAAAGGTACACAAGCTGGATTTCACTCTTCAGTGCACCAGTCAGATACATACTCCTGGAGACAAACTGCTGGATTTTTGTTTGGTTGGTTTGTTTCTGAAACCATACTCAGGTTTTGCAGATAAGCAATAGTGGGAGTTCCCAGACATGGGGACCATTATTACACAGGCTCTGGAACACTCATTTTTAGCAGCTTGGTAACAGAAAAGCGTGGCCATTAAGTCTTCTAGACATTTGCTATGGATACTTTGTAGTTACTTGCGTATTAAACTAAAATTAAATGAGATCAAAAATACTGCTTTAAGCTTACAACCAAGCTTAATATCCAATATGTTAAGTCATCATGACATGCTTATGATTTATCCTCACCTACACCCATGAGTTCAACAGCAACATCTGTTATGCCGTTCTCTGCAGCCAAGACGGATCGCCATTCCAAGAAATAGGATGCCACAAGGGTGGTCTCTCCAAACGTGTCTGTTTTGATCAGAACCATGTGCACTGGGTCACATATAGACAACATAGTCGTTGCATCCACCATTTTACTTCCATCACCTGCCATAAGTAAACCAAAATAAGACATCAAGAATATTATCATCCCAAGTTACATCTTCAAAATAAAAACACACAACATTTTCAAAAAAAGCAATAAAATGCCATATGTGCAATGAATATAAAGAAAAATCTTGAGTCCAGAAGTGTAAGCAATGACCCCATCTTAAAACCAAACTCAGCTCAGGACAGAGCTACAGAAAGATTACAGTTAATGTACAGAGGAGACAAAAAGGTTCTTGTAGTTGAGTACTCCAATGTAACTGGTTCAGCTACATAAAAAAATTAAAATGCAATTCGAATTTAAGAAAATAAAGACTATTAAAGCATAATTAAGTAAAAGCAACTGAAAACCAGTAAGTTGGAGCATCATGTCAACTTAATATATATTAGTATTTAGGAAAACTTCCTCTGTAGTTGATCTTGACTCTATGATAGAAACTGCTCCATGAGCAGCAGAATTGACACCTGACTTTCTTTGAATTTGCAGTATTCTCTACACTCTTCTCCAAGTTCAACTGCAATAACTGTTCCATAAGGCACTCTACAGTTCTACAAGGTTCAGAAAATATCCAGAAAACTTTTCATAATCTACTTAGCTCACACCATGTTCCCTGGCTGCCAACAGAAGAATAATACAGGCTGTGGATGACTGACTCTCCTGCAGGTGTTTGCCAGCTGTATATGAAGTTTTTTTTCCCCCTTCCATTTGGCAAAAAATTTACATTTACCTTCTTCACTTTCCAGTACAAAGGTCACAAAAACCACAGCCACCTTAGTATCTCCTACATTCATGAGAGTATCACCTCATTACGGATAGAGCTGGTCAAATTCAAGTTTTTTTAGAAGGAAAAGAGGAAAGATCTATGAGTGGCGTAACCCAATTCAATAATCAGTTTCCTTAGGAAAACACAATAAAAACCATGAAAAAACATCACTAAATAATATCAAACATACTTCACAATAACCCTTATGTCTGAAAAAATCCCAAGAGCATCAGTTTTAAACTCACAATATTCCTTACCTAGGCTATCCTTGTGCACTTCAAGTAAAAAGCCATCATGAAAATCTGGCTCGCAGGCACAGGGCACAGGTTTAGAACGGAAGCGCTGGTTTCGAAAGTGTAAACACAGAGTGAAGGTAGAACAGACTTGGCCAGGCAGAGGCTCCAGTTCCTGAAGATACTCCAGAAAAGCTTTTCCACCCAAAACCTGAAGGTAAAGATACCTCCGTGTTGGGTCAATGTTTGCTGTAAAGCGTAGCAATAAAAATGAAGAGACTACAAACAGATCTTAGGAAGCTTAAATTGTTAAATATCAGGTAACTAAGAGAGGACCAGGAAAAAAGAATTTTTTTTTTTTAACAAAGTGCTTAGGAGAAAGTGATTTTAAAATGTATGGAAGTTATCTTAATGTAAAATAAGTGAAATAATAAACAAAAGTAACATCTGATGCAACAGTGATTGCTGCTGCTTGCACAAAGTTACTTCCTGTGGATAAGCAGTGGAAACATCCACCTTCATGCCAGTTCATACTGGATTACTAATTCAGAGTGCAAAAATCATAGACTTCAAATTCCTCTTAAAACTATGACCCAGACATTTAAATAAACAAGAAACATACTTTTTTTCAAAACTGGTGGTTCTCTGTCAACAAAATGTGTTGATGGTTTTGGAGCTGAAGTCCTCTCCTTTTCATTCACATCCTGGAATTACAATTAAGACTTTTTAAAGAGTCAAGGGATGCAACAGTGCTCTTAACACAGTCTTCTAAAAATTAAAGAATCCTCCATTTCAGCTGAATGCCGTTCCTTAGGTATGTGCCCTTCAAACCTCCCTATACCTGAGGTATAACAAAACTGAACAAATATTTTCAATGCAGTATTATCATTAAACCGATTTCAGCATATGTATTAAGCTTTCCTGTTCCTATTATATCACAAATCACTAAAGCCATTAGAAACCTTCAGACGAAGTATATTTCCACTTTGTCAAAACACCATATCAGTTAAGAATAACAAGCAAAAATAGTTTCACTTTTCAAAAGCTACTTACAGGTACAAACTTAAGTTCCTTCATAACATCATCAATGATTCCTCGTTGTCTTAAGGCTTTTATCAGATCTTCCGTGGATAGCTGCTGATGCTCAGGTGCTAGCTCCTCACGTATAGTCTCTGCTAGAACTTCTCGTATCCTCCCATGGACATCCATCTGAAGGAAAATTCACTGTATGTTACAAACACAAGTCCTTTATATGGTAGCAGCTGTGACTGAACAGTTAAGTCTGTAACAATTCTTCTGAGAACAGACAAATAACTACACCAAAATATTGTTCCTTTCAGAACTAATCAAATGAGCCACTATGTTACAAACGCAGCCCTACCACTAAAAAAAAAAGGCCACAAGCATACCAAACCTGAGCATTCTCACTTCTCTTTGACAGAATCCCCTGCACTGAACTTCCTTTCTCACAAAAAAGTCTGCAAATCCATCAGTTATAAAATGGTTTTTGTTTTAATTTCTTGTCTCCCTCATAATTCAAGCTCAGCATAATAGTTTCTTACTTTTTCAGGGCAAAAATTACACTTTTATATACTCGAAGGTAAGGCACAAGAGTAGTAAACCTCCCTTGCAAGCTTCCCCTACACTCACAGGGAAGTTTGGGAATATCTGCCCCACATCTGGGCAGTGCAACCGTATGGATGTATAAACGTGTCTCACGCATGAGGAATGGTAAGCACACAGCCCCTGCGACCTGAAACAGAATCACAGAATGGTTCGGGTTGGAAGGGACCTTAAAGACCGCCTGGTTCCAGCTCCACTGCCGGGGCAGGGACAGCTTTCACTAGAGCGGGTGGCTCAGCGCCCCGCCCGAACTGGCCTCCGGCGCTCCCAGGGCCGGGCACCCACAGCTGCTCTGGGAAGCCTGTTCCGGCGCCTCATCCGCGCTCACGCTGAGGAGTTTCTTCCTGCTCTCTGATCTAAACCCACTCTGTTTCAGTTCGAATCCGTTCCCCTTGTCCCCTCACTGCGTGCCCCTGCAGACAGTCCCAGTCCCTCTCTGGGGCTCCCCTCAGCACCGGGAGGGAGCGGTGCGGTGTGCCCGAGCCTTTCCTGCTCCGGGCTAAGCAGCCTGATTCCTCTCCGCCTTTCCTCACACCACTTACTCCAACCTGCTACACCACCTTGGCGGGCCTCCCCTGCACTCTCTCTCCCCGACACACAACTTACACCTCCCGTGTTTATTTCC
>VXBX01008415.1:23987-63770 GCA_013400415.1 Scytalopus superciliaris | reverse complement strand
CCCTCCCGCCCCTCCCTCAGCACCGCCCCTCCCGCACCGCACCGCACCGCCGGCATGTTCGTGCCCTGCGGCCGCGCCCGCCGCCCCGCCGACACCGACTTCAAAGGCTTCACTCTGCTCATGGTGAGTCGCCCTCCCGGCCCCCGCGGGTGTGAGGGGTCGGTGCTCCGGGGCCCGGCGCTGAGGGCCTGAGGGCGGGCCGGGCCGTGGTGTCTCCCTGCGGAGCCCCGCGGGTTATCCTCGGGCCCTTGGCTGCGGGATGAGCTGCGGGATGCCCTGCGAATCCAGGGGGACACGGAGGGCGCCTGCCTAGGGCTGTCCCCAGCAGGGATTAAGGCGGCCCCCCCTGCTCGGGACGCCGGGCCTGCCCCTGCCAAGGCGAGGTTGGCCCTGTCGGAGCAGCAGCTCCGTGTCACTGCCCTGCGGGCTCACACGCCCCAGCCCGCTCTACAAGGCCTGTAGCGCCCGCGGGCTGCCACGGCAGCAAAAGGTTGTGGCTGTGGGTTTGTGTTTTTTATATTTAGATGCGCTTTATAAATGTCTCCAATGTAAAAAACCTCCTAATTTCTGCTGTATGTAACACCGGTATCAGGATTGCTGTAGGCAGCGTGTCTGTCCCCTCCACCCAGCGTTACGGCACCGGTGTCGGGCGGGGTGCCCGGGGTGGGCGCTGGGACACAGCCCGTCACTGCCCCCTCTCCCGGTTAGCCAGCGCCGATCCCAGCGCTTATCCCAGCCCGGGAAGCATTCCCGGGCGGCTGACAGGCGGCAGGAAATACATCACTGGGTGCCAGCCGTGAGTGACACCCCGAGCGCTGCCGCGCCCTCGGTCACCTTCCGTCAGCATCAAATCCCGTGTGTCTCGGCCACCGGCGGCAGCAGCAGCTCGCAGATTTGCTTATAAATTAGGGGAAGGCAGCTGAGAGTTTTAGTGTTGTCTTCCTGTAATAGTTTCTTCGGAAGGACACGAGGAATTTCCCTTTCTCTGCCATCACGCTGGGTCACTGTATTAGCTCAGTGTCCATCGCAGTTGGTGATAACCCATGGCAGTCCCTGTGAAATGAATCCAAGGGGACCCTTAGCATTTTCATCCTTAAAAAATGAAAAATTACTTACTCTTGTCTGTGGATTAATTGAGACTTAGAGTTTTAGTATGTAACATCATCGTAACCATTGGGTGTCACATGAGGTTTGCCAGTCTCACATCAGTTTCTTGAGTGACTTTTATCTGCTCTTTGTCCAAAAAAACAGGGAGAGGGGTAGGTTTTCAAGCCTTTGTTTAAGTTTACAATGAGACAGGATTATTCACAGAAGTGGCCAGGATGTTTCTTTGTGGGACAGGGACTAAATTCCATATTGCTATTCTGTTAAGGAAGAGTCAGCTTTTTCAGAGGACAAGCAGCCACTTTTAGAAACTGTGTTTGACCAGAACTGAAGTTATTTAAACTTTCACTGTTTCAAGAGCACCTTGTATCATCTGCTAAAGCACTCTGTAATTCAGTAACTTCTGTTGCTTCAGCCAGCAGTGTCCGTGGGAAATGTCGGTCAACTGGCAATAGATCTGGTGATTTCCACACTTGACATGACCAAAGTTGGTTACTTCTACACTGATTGCCTGGTGCCAATGGTTGGAAATAACCCATATGCAACAGCAGAGGAAAACTCGGCAGAGCTGAGTATAAATGCTGAAGGTGGGTTATTGAATGCCGAAGGTATTTTAAGGTGCGAGAACATCGCATTTACTTTTGTTTGTTGTTGTTACACTTTACCGATGTGCCTGAAATTACGGTCAGTAATAACAACTGCAGTAACCTACAGATAAGAATGTGTTTACTCTTCACAGAGGACACTGCTCCTGTTGTTATTTTGAATAACCAATTTGACACGTGGAACCAGTAAGAAATGTTGAATTTCAGCTTCATTGCAGTGCAGCCAAAGCTCTCTGCGGTGTTAATCCAAAGTAACTGCAAGTCTGTACAGACTTAAACAGTCTGAATGCAAGCTGAATTTCTGGTGTAGGAGGATATTTAGCCACCCTTCTTCCTTTCTTCCTACCTACATTTACCTTTCTCCCTATGTAATGTTTTTGCCTCTCCCCCCTACAAATTCTTAGTTTCTTTCCCTACGTTGATCATTGCATTTAATTTACTTTTACCCTGTTAAATCACAGAAATCTATGGATAATCTGTCAAGTCTTTGCAAAGCTGCATAAGCAGATTATCTGAATCATTACAGGTGGCAGATCTTATATTTTCTTCATTTAATCATTTTAATTTAGTACAAGTGAAATAAGGTCCCATGAAGACACTGCACATATTTTTAACACTGTGGATATTGACAAGCTTTCCCATACAAATGGATAGCTGAAAGGTTTACTATCCTGAGATTTGTAAATTGGAGTAATCTTGATACTTCCTGATTTCTTCTTAACAAGACCTAATTATTTCTTTTTGTAGTGTATTCGTTACCTTCAAAGAAACTTGTAGTTCTGCAGATCAGATCACCTTTTATAAAGGTACCTATGTTCATTGTTCGTTGTTACTCCACTATTTGGTTTGAATAGTTCTGCTGGCAAATAGTTTAAATGGCCTAACAAAATTATTTTTCTACTTCATGCTGTAACAACTTCTGCAGTTCATATGATTTTACTCATCTCTGCATTCATTGAGGGCTGAGCTCTTGTTTTGTTTTTCCAAGCCTACTACAGCCTGCACATGGTGGAAGATTTTAGTATAAATATCTTCTTAGTTATTAACAGTCTTGAAAATACAAAATTATCTCAGTTTTGTCTGGCTGGGTTTTTTGTTTTTGTTACATTTATTGCTTTTGTGCATTCTTTGAAATAGCTTAATTTTTTGTGTCACGCCAATTTAATTATTTCATAGTGTTCTATATTCATTTAAACTGCATTCATTATGTAAAAAATGAAGAATTTAGAATTACTCATTAACGGGACAGTGGCTGCTATTTAAAATAAGGAGAATACCATGCAAAAAAAATATTTTGTGGCGCAGTTTTTTAGCAGTTCAATCTGTGGAAAAATATTGTGTGATCCTGCCATCCCATCTTACTCTAAAGCTTTTTCCATTGGTACTAGTGGCACACAAAGCAGGTGGTACTGATGTTGCTAATGTGGTCTTAATGATATTTTTTGTTGTTCTACATGCAGTTTTGATTAAGTGAACAACCAGGGTAGTGCTCTGTTCTTTAAAAATCTATCTGAGGCTGAAGGCTAAGCGGCTATGAAGAACAATGTACATCACTGCTAAACATTATATAGAACAGCTAATATTGTTAAGGACACATTATATTTCCCCCCTTTTTTTCTCTGTCTTTGCATAAAGAACAAATACAGGCCGTTCTGTGAAAGCCTGCTCTCTTGGGTGCAAGGCAGCAGATGTGCCAGAGTGGTTGTCCTGTCCAGCAGCCACGCGTACCAGCGCGACGACGAGCAGCTGCTGGGGTATGTCTGCAACACCCAGAGGATGTTTCTGTCCTTCTTAACTGATGTGTTTCCCTCTACCGACTACTTTTGGCAGGCTGCTTCTGCTTGGCTGTGTACCTAGGTCATAAAGTGCTTAGTATACTATTAAAACTTGGGGTTATACAGGATTATTTTATGCAGGTCTCTGTTAGTTACTACTGTCGAAATCGCTGATCAAATAATAAGCCGTAAGCAGATTGCACTTGGCCTGCACTGTCAGGCAACAGAGCCTAAGTTTTAACTTCTCGTGGCAGCAGGAAGTGTCAGGGATTAACTGCTGACATACAGGTCACAGATCAGATTTTTGAAGGTTTTCTTTAATACAGTAAGTTGTCATTTTTTGTAGTTGTTGTAATAGGAAGTTATTGGTTATTATTTGTTGGGAGGCAGCTGCAAGATTTAGATTATATGTGTTCTTGTAGATATTACCCATTTAAAACCCAAGCATTTCATGCCTATTGAGGGCATCATAATTGGTGATTTAACAAAAACCAAATAAAATCAGTATTTTTGCAAAAGACCAACTGTTATTCTCAGGTTCTATAAATGTGTAGGGCCTCAAAGGAGGTTTAGGTCTGTGAATGTCCCAGATATAGTGGTAGTTGCACACAGCTGCAGGACAGCCAGCTAACATGGAATGAAATGAGAGGGACTGATGGTTATTTGATGAGGTCTCACTCATAAGTTGTGGTGATTTAACCCCCCCCACCTCCCTCAGCACCACAGAATAACTCTCTGATAGCAAATTTACTATCATGACCTTATTAAAAATACCATATCACAGTGAAGCCCAGATTTACCCAAACAAACTTTAAATTAATCACCTCCTGTCTGAAGGAAGAAAAAGCACATTTTATTTGTAAATAATTGTAATGACCATAAACAGTTCTCCTATCTATGTGCTTGTGTATTTGGTGTTGTCGGTTATTTGAGCCCCTGAAAAGTGGGTACTTTAGTTCTGTTTGTGGCAGAAAGTTGAGTAGTTTGTACTGTTTTGAGACCACAGACTTAGCTTCTCAGTTCGATTTGAGGGAGGGAATGTCAGAGCAATTCCTCACTACAGGTGTGAGGTCCTCAATGGTTGCACCTTCTGTCTGCCACAGCAACTTTGATACTGTCTTTCCTCATATGACTGAATGTATTCTTGATTTGTTTCTAGGACACCGCTGCGCTATCTACTTACACCTGACCTTGAGAAAGCAGTTGGAGGCCTTGTGCAGGAGCTGAAGTGGAAAGAAATGGAAAAAGTAGCAGCTTACCCTGGAATAAGTGATGCAGACAAAGTTCTGCACATTCCTGGAGGTGGCATCACAAAACTGTTGTTTACTGAGAGGTGAGCTGCCTAAACATAAACACAGAAGGGTGTCAGAAGTCTTGGGTTTAGTACTTGGGTAAAACTATCTTTTAAACTGCTGTGTACAGGAGAAGTTGTTCTTTTTACAGAAAAGGATTTTATAGGGCTAGAACTTTTTCCAGGCCAGGCCCATAAGCAAGAAGGGGGAAAAATTGGGAATTTTGCATCATTAAATTGGAATATGATAAAAATATAAGGGAATTGGCTTTAATCAATTACACAATTAATCTGATTGTATAGAAAAACCCCAAAACTACAAACAATTCTGAGCACTAAGAATACGTTAAGATTTCAGGGTCAGCAAACAGTTAGACATAGGGGTTTTGTTGAAATGTGTGTGCATCAGAAGTTGTGCTGAAAACATGTCTCAGTTTTTAAATTTTGGATACTAATACTCACTTACTATGGTACAACTGTGTAGTTTTGCAAAAGGTGTTTGTTTTGTGTCAGGTGGAAAACTGACTTTTATTTTTTAACTATTATTTTTGACAACTGTCCAAATTACTGCATCCAGCAGCAGCAAAGTTATTAATACCATGTTTACCTTTGTACTGCCTTCAGTATGGAAACAATATACAAATGCAAAAGAAAAAAACTGCCAGGACTTGAGGGGAAAAAAAAATCAAAAATAACAGTCTTAATACCTAAACAAAAAAATGAGAGTATTGTGAGTAAAGCAGTGATATGCAGGCTGCAAAACTGTTGGTTTAAAATACATAGAAAGATAAGGAGTGATTATGTCAAAGGATCTCTATAAATGCCCCACCAGCACAAAGATGCAAACTTAAGTATATGAAAGAGGCCCTGAGTACTCTTGCAAGACAGGATTCCTGCCTTGCAAGATAAAGAACACATTCAAGAGTAAGAAACGGAGTGTGAAGGGTGAAAATGCAATCAAGGAGGTCTGGAGATGAAAAGAAAATTCTGTCTATATATGCATACATTTTTACTTTTTGGGTTTAACAAGTCTTATGCAGATTGTTGTTGCTCTTAATACATGAATATAATTGTTCTGGATCTAAAAAAGAAATATAAATGCCTGCTCCTTTTTGTTACAGCTGTTCAAAAGGAATTCAAATGGCAGTTCTTCTGAAATTTTGCTCAGAAGGGGACAACATCCCTGATGCATTTGTTCTTGTTAACTATCTTAATGAATGGCTCCAGCTAGTTAAAAGTGAAGTAAGTGCTGTTTGTTCTAAAGTTCTTGCTTTCTTATTTTATATCTATTATTTTCATTTTTTTTCAATCCAGAACATTAAAAATGTTACTCAGACAAATTTTAGAAGAGTTAAATGTGTTCGGGTTGGGTTTGTTTTGGCTCTTGGTCATCAAGGGTATGCCAAATTAAACACATATTTTGATTAAAATCTCACTGGGAATTTCCTCACCTGAAAAACCAAACCTGGACACCAGTAATTTGGTTTGACAGGTGCAGGGAAAAATTGTGTAAAGGTTTGATCTAGTTCTGTCTTCCAGGGCCTTCTCTAAAGCAATCCACCACAACACTGACACTTGTACTGCTGCCCACTCTTTTAATACCTGTGCCAGAGGTGGGATTCCATCATTGGTATTAAAATTCAATTAATTGTTCTGGTTTTGTTGCAGAGCAACAATTCCACAGATTGTTCTTCACAGTGGAAAATACCGAGTTCTTGGCGCTTACTTTTTGGCAACGGTCTTCCTCCTGCACTCTTCTGATCCATTCTGAACTCCCCTGGGAGGCACGTGGGTGGCCACACACATCCCTCAGGTGGTGATTACACAGCAGTTGCCAAGCAGCAGCAGCTTGCTTTGTTGTCTACAGAAATGCTTTATTTAAGAAAAGTTCCTTTCGTGTGTGTGTGTGGGTAGCGAAAGAAATTAAGGTTAACTTTCACAAATTGACCAAAGAAATATGTTTTGTACAGTTGTTATTGAGTAACTTTGGGTGAAAGTTTTTTCTAATAAAATATTTTTAAGAAACCTTTTTCTTTGGTTAAGTGTTATTACCATGCACAAGCCTGCAGTGCTGCTTCTTCATTAGGTTATGTCTGAACCTTCTCTTTTCCAGGCTTCTGTTCCACTTCCGGAGGCTGCTGAGATGCTGAAACTAAAGCTGTCTAGGTCGATAAACCTTCTTAGACTGTTTTGAACATGAACACAGTGCTCTGAGATACAAAGGAACTGGAGAACGGTGCTCTGATAGCAGGCAGTCTGGTATCTGTGTATTTTATAAGCATAGTCTGAGACAGCAGTTGTGTGATGCACAATTCACATGTTCAGTGTTTTTCGTGTAATTGGTTACATGTTCAGTTTTGTTATTTTGGAAGTGCTTGGTCACATCAGCTTATTTAAAAAGCAGCTTTCAATCACGGATGGGAGGTGGCCAGTTCTGGAGTTGAAAAGCGAGAATTAACCAAAATACACTTTCAGGAGTTCCTGTAGTTATCCAGACTAAAAAGCTGGCCAGTCAAAATGCAGATGCATTTTGTCAGGGACCACAGACAAAAGGCTGTGTGTAGCACAAGGCAAGTCTGGTAAGCCTAAAAATAGCAGGGAAAAACTCATCATATTCAAACTGAGCTAAGTGCATAAATTGCTGTGAGGCAGAAGGGAGAAAGGAGCACAGTCACTTTTCTCTTTATTCCCAGCACTTGTGCTGGGAGGCACAGGCCAGCTGCCATGCAACAGCAGCTTCCTTGCAGAAAGGGATGGATCTGTAATTGTTTGTCACACAGAAACTCCAGGTCATTAGTGTTCTGCACTGTGGGAGCTCTGTCCGAGCACCAGAGTCAGCCCCTAGTGTGGGTGAGGTGCAGGTGGGCTCCATGCTGAACGGGTGAAGACTTGTCTGTTAGGCTCTGTTATTTCTTCCTCTTCTTCCCCTCTCATCCCTAATTCCCAGCCTAAGGGGTGTATATATTTAGCTAACTACATTCCAGTACTGCATGCTCACTCCTGTGTGCTGGTTCTGAACTTGGGATCTACGTTAAAGTAGGGGTTAACTAGAATGACCAACTGGAAAGACTCAATGAGGGTGGTAAATCTTTTCATATTTTTATACCTGTGCCCAAGGAGCCATTCCTTGGAGTGGAGGAATAAAAAGACAGGCCTGAGTATTGTTAAGTGCTAGAGGATTCCTTGCAGGCTTCAAAAAGTGACTGCAAGGTGTATATAAAGCAGGAGTGCAAATTAAGTCTTGAGGACCAGACAGAAGCAATGAAGAGGGTGTCATTTGCTCTGCAGTATTTTTCCTAAGTGAGCCACAGATGTTGAGAACCTCCTCAAGAGGCACAGCCGAGTGAAGCCTCTAGAGGGGAAACGGAGAGCACTTGCTCCTGGAGTACTCTCTCTACGAGAAAATGCTGAAGGCTGTCCTGCTGGCTGTGGAAGAGGCGCAGGCAGTGGGATGCTCAGGGAGGACAGGGACAGCGCGGGCCGCCAGGTGCCGCCGCAGAGCGGGCAGCGGCTGCCCTTGGCCGGCCCGCCGCCTCCTGCCTCGGAGCCCACCCTCCGACACACCCAGAGGCTTTGTCCTGCGCTCGGGGCCGCGAGCAGAAACAAACACCGCTGCAACACTGCCCTTGAACGTGGAGAGACAATGGCAGGCAGTAAATCACAGCTTTTTCATTTGGAAAAAAAATGCTATCTACGGATCCCATTCTTCTAACCCCGTTTTCTTTTCTTCTTAAAGGCCGCAATTAGACACACACTACTTGTCTTTTCTCTCCAAAGGCAGCCTCTCCCCTTCCTTCACCTTTTTAAATAATTGTCCCAGCAGTGGTCAAGAATTATGGCTTGTGTAGAAACAACTAAACTAATGCATGGGGCAGAATTTCCTGGGCCAGTAAGCCAAGATTTCTGTCACAAGGCAGCCCTCAATAAAACCTGACAAAGCCCTGGTTTGGGAACTTCTCTATCTTGATCCCGTGCCAATTCAGCAAGTTGGCCTGACAGCAGATTTAATCCAGTAGCTCGTAGCTGAAAATCATTTATAAACTAAGGGCAATCAGCATTTTGATTAACGTGCTCAGCCCCCTGTGCCCCACAAGCCAAACTAACTGCATGTGTGATGGCTGTGATAGCAGCAGGTACAACAATGAAGCACGTGCACGTTTGCAGTAGCCACGCACTGCATGCTTACTTACAGCTCCAAGAGGGGAAAAATAATGAAAACCTAAACTGTAGCCAAAGGTAAAAGGTATGAACAGCTGAAAGCCTTATCCAAATACGTTTCAAGCAATATAAACAGGCTCTGTTCCTGTATTCAGCAATAACAGGGTTTATTGCAGTGATTTTGGCAGAGCTTGATCTCCTGTTATAAACACTCCTGATCTCACAGCTGCACCGACTTGAAAATGAAAGCTGAATCAAGTCATGATGTTTTCTCTTCCAACAGGGGCTCAGAACAATGCTAACCACCTAAAGAAACAAAAATATTTGGACAAGCCACACTCTGTCAGTTAAGACTGTTTGAGGATGGTGTCAGGACTGTCTTTAGCTCAAGTAATTCCCTTAAGTACTCCCCTGATTCAGCTTCCCCTTCAAGTCAAACACAACTCTGAATATGATCACTTTCATGCATGGGCCTTGAAACCAAGTCCTGCTAAGATTTCATGTTGCTGCTTATTTTAGCAAAAGTTGCTTTAGTAGGCCTAGATTTCCCCACTCTTCAACGATTTACTTTCAGTAACTGTATGATTTCTACAAAAACCTGTTACAAAAGTATGCAAAGTGAAAATTACATATAAAACCCCACCCCATGTCAGTTTACACAGTCCTCGTAAATGTATAGGTTTTTTGAGTTAAGGTTTATCTGAAACTGCCAGAGAGCAGCAACAAGTGCAGAATTGAGATCAGTTCTGTTACAGAAGGCAGAGGGCTGGAAACTCTGCTGACCCTGTTGGAAGAACTCCCTTTAAGCAGCACTCTGGTTTACCCCTTTCCAATCCATCCTGACTGTGTGAGGGAGAATAGAACACTGACAGAAGGTGGGATACGTGAAGGAAAACACTGTAAATACAACACATGGCGATGGCACAATCCAAAACCTGTTTAATTACTAACACCATTGACTTGACTTTGTGCACTTTGCACCTGGCCCTCAGCTCCTGTTAGTTACACAGGACCGTGGGTCACGAGAAGTCAGATTTCCCATCTTTCTTCCCTTTAAAACATCACCAACAAAACACTTCCCTTCAACAAAGTTACTCTGAACATTTTGTGCATATTTCATAGCAAACATAAGGATTACGAAACCAACTGGTCCAATTCATAAAATAATCATCTTAGTGGTGTATTACAAAAGAAATGTGCAAGAGTTCCTCCTAAATCAAACTACAATACTTAGCATTAATGAAAATATTTGTAAGCACATTCTAGTAATTTTGCCATTTTCCAGTTATGACAGGTATCAGGAAACCTTAAGGCAAAATGCTTTTTTCTCCACAAAACAGGCTCTTAACAGTTTCTCCCTAACATAACGTGCACACAACAGCATATTGTCAATTTAAAAAAATATTTAATGCTGCCAAAAAGTATAAAAATACAATAAGAATGGCAGTACAAAACAAAATATTTCCTAATTTATTTCTTTTACATCTTTCTACATTAATACAGGCATTATAAAAACACAGGATGGCAAATTATTTTGTTTTGCAAAGTAGCACGCGTTGCTGGTGGTCTTCGTCCCCTCGGTGCAGTTTACGCTGTAAACAGATAACTGAGGTCTTCTTGGTACTTAACAGACCTCACTTTTTGTTCCCGAAGAGGGGGGGTCATGTCTTGCTTTGCATGTCAATAATTTGCAGTTTATAGCTGCAGAATATTCACAAGTCTCGAAGGCTTAGGTGTCAGTCAGTCTGGGCCTGTGACATACAACCAAAAGAAAGTCACCGATTCAGTACAGAGTACGGGGAAAAAAAACAACAACAAAAAAAAAGAACTAAGAACCAACAGCGGGTTTGCAGCCCACTGTCAACACCAAACAGCTTCTCATGCATTCCCTGGAGCAACCACTGCCTCAGAGCAAGTACTCTCAGAAAGCCGTTGCTCTTCCAGAAGGTATTTCCATGTTACAGTATAAACACATCCTTGCTGGAGAGCTTCAAGTACAGGTCTCAGTCCAGCAAACCACTTCCTCGCACATTTACCCCCAAGCATTGCTGAAGTCTCCTTGGGCCTCAGTGGGACTGTGACAAGCTGCATCTCAAAGCACATCACCTCTCACGGCTTTGTAGGCCAATCCTGGCACAGAAGTAACTGTTTCTAGGCAAAGATTTCCTGTAGTGAGGAAGCCATCCCAGTACTGGACGTTTTGTTCTTAGGCAAGAAAGTCTCTACTCTGAGGAACACAGAAAGAGACACCCAAGCTACTACAAGTAAAACGCGTCTGAGATCTGCAAGCACTACACTGATTCATAAAGCAGCTTTCCTTGAACAGTTATGACACATTGAAAAAGGGCTTCCAAGTATTTATCCTTCCAACTTAAATAAAGACTCGGACAGAGATGCAATTTTGAACACATTTATTTTTCGTACATAAAAAAGAAAGACTGACTTAAAACTCTGGGGGCAAACAAAAGAGCCCAGGAAGACTACCGTGTGTTATGTCAACTTTGCAAACACCATCCTCTGGCCTAAGCCATTCAGCCATTTAGAAGACTTCCTCTTTTGTCATCATTAATTTAGTTTCTTGTGCAGTCCTCAAGTGTCTCAGGTTTTACTATAATGCCAAACAACAAACTAAGTAATTTGGTTTACATTCATTAAACATAAAGCTAGCCAGGCTTTTTAATTGCCTGCACCATCCAGTCACACATACATGCATACACATTTATGCCTCTTCCCTTTCCAGGGGGATATAAACTGATGTCAGTAAACCATTTTACTCGAGGTTTAACAGAACAAGCTAAATTTCACTTGCAACACCTCACTTCTATAAAATAAATCCATAGGTTTTTTTCAAATTGCTATTTCACACTGAATTAAATTATTTTACTCAATACATTTCAAAGAAAATACAGATGTACCGTCACTCTAAGTGGACTGTCCCTGCACCAAGAACATGAACAGGAAACCTGAAGGACTAATTCCAACTTCACAAACTCCGTGCAATGGAGGTTGAAATGTTTGTTACGGATTTTTTTTGTGAAAATGTGCATAATTTGTACATGAGTGTTCATCTGAGAGTCAAACACTGTTTAATCAAATTCAGAGATGCCCACTATGCTTTTGACTGATGCATTTCCAGAACAGAGGGGAAACCCCAACAAAGTAACATTTTGAACCAAGCCCAACAACATTTTAGAAGTAGCACAGGACCAGCCAGCACCTTGCCAGAAACAGGGATGGGAGGAGGCAGGACAGGTGTCAGAAGGCACATCCTTCAATTTCAACCTTTAAGCATTTCCTGTCATAGAGGTGCCTGGGACTGACAGTTCTTCATTTTAACCTGTAGTTCTTCCTATCTAATGTCCAAGTTGTGCAAAACTGCTGCAAATTTAAATCCTACAGAATAACTAAGGATCACAAGGGCTTAGTGTGCAACAAGGAGGAGAAGCCTCCTCTAGATTTTGGTTTTTAAGGGTTAGTGATGGACCAGGAAGAAGACTTTTACCCAAATTACTACCTGGAATGTACTAAGAGAACTATTGTTTGATTTTCCTTCCTATTTTCATACTGTCATGAACAATTCACTGTTGAAAACAGTTTTGTCGAAGACTTGTATTGGTTCATCCTCCTTAAACTATCAACAGTTAAGGCTCCCAAAGATACTTGCAATCACAGAACTAAACTTCTACAGAACAATGCTGAATGTACAAGTTCTGCTTTATTGCCTCAAGAAGGTAACAGAATGTGAGGTGATGTGAGATGGCCACCTCCTGCCCTGTCCCACCTTGAAATGAGGAATGCTTGCTCAGGATCAAGAAAACTGAAAAGCCAGAATTTAGAACATGGAATCAGGAAACAACCCCAGTGACAATCTGACAAGCTGCCGTTAGAGCTCAGTGCCTGTACAATACTGGTGGTCCAGGAAATCCTTCTCATGCCAAGAGAAGGGCAATAAATGACAGTGTGGTATCAGTGAAGGTTTCGTCTGCACTTTTTCCTTAGTTGCTTTTAAGCATTTAGAATAAAATCTGGAATATTTCTCTTACAAAAGCATTTAATTACATTCCATGTATTTTTCCATAACCAAAATATCTTTGTAAGGCACATACATTTACAACTACTAACAGTTACAGCTGATACTGAAAAACCTGTCTTCTCAATTTAAAGAAAAAAAAATCTTTTGACAGTCTTCTTTGTTGGCTATCAGTTACTGTGGTTGTAAAAACTGTGAAATGTCTTAAAATATGTAGGCTGCCTGCCTATACTGTGTCACAGCAGTCAGCAAGTCATTCTGTTATTTGGGGTGCACATTTGGTCAGCAATGCCATGGAACAAATTGTCTCGTTCTACTGACGCACAAATTCCTGAATTCAGAACTGTATGAAACTACATGTGTTTTCCTGATCTGGACCCTTAAGCATTTGTTTACTATATAAACAGCGTGGTCCAAAATAGTATTAGCCATTGCAAAACGGGAATTTCAAAGAGTAAACTGTACTTAGCTTTGTGTAGTAAATGTCAAAGTAAGTGGGCTCCATGCCTCGTATGTCACTACCAAGCTTGGATGTTCTGGAAAACTGCAATTCCTCTGAATAAGGAACAAAGTAACCATCCAGCTCTTTCAGTATTTTTCAGCAGTAAATCCCAGAAGCACTTTATGAAGGGGAGTGGGGGCAAAGAATACCTTCAAAACCCCACACCCAACAGAAACCAACCAAGCTTAGAAAACAGAAGGAGAAAACATGACTTCTCTGAAGTCACCCAACAAGGCAATGCTTGAATAAATAAAATCCAGGTTTCAAAGTGCAATCCAATCCTACAAATTATTAGATCTCAACTTGAACAACAAGCTACGTACAGCCATATACCATCTCTGTATTCAAAGGTAATTTAAAGGGCAGAAAGCAATTTGTGATGAATTACTACTTAGAAAGTGTTATTGCCCAAGTAACGTAAGGGGAGTGCTCGATAATTTTAAATGGGCTGTAGCACAGAGATTCCCAAAATATTAGTAATCGAGTGTTTTACTATCACATCTCTAATACAGTGCTGGAGAACCTGAAAAGCAGTTCCAGACACTGTGAAGCCACTGAAGTGGCTCATACAGGCAAACAAACTGGGTATGGCAGAGCACTACCAACATTCCTCTTCTAGTAAAGCCACCCTTGGAAGTCCAACTATAGTTTGCTTTGATGTGCTTTCTACACCTGTCACTAATGAAGGGATTCTACTCTTTCGAGCAATTAAAATCTACAGGCGCACAAAACATTATGGCTCACATTTAATGGAATGTCAGAACCTGAACAATGTTGGCCTTCAAACAGTAGCTGAAGTCTGAACACATTAATCAACAGTATGATTTTCAGTGGGGGCCAAGTTCTCAAAAGCCTTAAAAAAAATCAAATGTTTAAGCCTTACTTAAATAATGAAAACTACAAAAAATAAATAAGGAATGCAAGTTAACAGAGCAGAAATTGGCAAGTGCTTCATCAGACCCCTAGCTGCTCATTTCAAACTGGAGAGTCAAAATATGGGGAATGGTTGCACTGTTCTTTTCATGCACAAATTATAATTACATTTAGTTTCAAAATGAGATTCTTTTGGTCAGAAATTTGTACAAACTGAGCTTTTAAAAGTACAGTGAACTACAAAAAGATTAAATATGCAATTATAAAATATATTTATCCTAGGTCATAAGAATATAAAATGTTTATGTTCATGTCACTAGTACATTACACATTACACATATTTAAGGATAACTTCTTTGCATTAATAATGTAAATGATACAACACTGTTTATTGCTTATGTCAGGCATGTAAATTTAAATCCAGACAGCCTTCAGCAGCTAAACCTCCATGGTTCAGCTTTGCTTAAGATCTGGTAGAACACCATTTTAAAAAGTGTATAAACAGTTGCAGCAAGTTTGTACCTGCTCATATAAACAAAACCCATCAACTCTGGTGGGGGCAGAGGTTCATTTTTGCAAGTACCTGCAGTGGAAAGTCCTGAGATGTCGACATGGGATCAAGTTTACATCACTTCTCTATTGTATGTAACAGTCTGTACCCATTCCAGGAGTAAGGAGTTTACTGCTTAAAGTCATACCCCTAGTAATTAACTTGCAGCAAAATTAGCTGTTGGAGCAGTCACACTTACTGTTTACTTACAAGGAATGTTCTTGAAAATACATTTTCCAGAAAGAATAAGCACCAACTAAAATCAGTGTACCAAACCCAATCTTAGTGAGAATAGGTTTCCAATATAACCACCTTTTTCTTTTTCTTTCAGTCTCATTTAGCTTCTGCTTCATCTGCTGCAGCTTTTGTGCTGTGTTTGCTTTTCTATCCTCCCGCAGTCGTTTTCGGACAGAACTGAGAGAGAAAAGAAAGGTAAATATTACACTGTAGAACAGGAAGAGGCTATTACAATACTAAAACAAGCCTCTTTCCAACACACTCCCAACAGTTAACCCATCAGGAATATATAGCAGCAGTATATAAAATCCAAACCAAGCAATCTTTTATTATTTTTTAACCACCTTGATGCAGACGGTTTCAGACCCGTGAAGCCCTATGAAGTAAGTAAATGACAGGTGTAAAGATGTACACAGTGCTTGACCTACAAGTTCAACAAAGAACAGATGAAGTCAGCTAAATTATCTGAGCTTAGTCTTTCACCCCTGTCTGTGCCCCATTTGGTGGCAGAGATGTTTTGCATGGAGGCTGGTTTTGTACCCCATGTGTCAGGTATACTACATGCAAACATTCACAGGAGAAGGGTGCCTCCACTGCAGAGTTCACACCAGCCTCAATGATACATCAATCCAAACCTACTTACACCTGCATGGAGGTTTAATAGTAACTCATGTCAGGCTGTAAACCAGATCTTGAGAAATGACACATGCTGAAACCCAGTTCTGTGTGTTGTTACACTATCAGGGCCACCTTGTAATTCTTGTCTCCAAAAGTAGCCTCACAATCTTTAAGACAGCATGATTACAACAAAAAAAATCACTTTGACTGTGTCAAGTCCTAGCACACAACCACTACACTCACACCCATGCCCTGCCCTGCTTGTGGGAGGATCCTTCCAACATCTACAGAATTGCTGTCATTCTCTCTCAAACACTCATGAAGACATGGAAAGACAAACCCATCGGGGCATGTGGTGAGTCAGCTATTATTTCAGAATTCCAGCCCATCTACACCGAATGCTGTGTCTCTTCTCAGGCTGCAGCCCTTTGGAACAGACACTGCCTCCTCCCATGCACCGCATGGCTCAGCTCGGCATGACCCTGACTGCTTTCTGCATCTCTGGTTATGGATCAACATTTGGCGGCCCCTGTGTGGGCAGGCCCAAGTGACACAGGGCCTCCCAGCTGAGGCACTAGTACTCATGAGCCAGAGACACTTGACAGAGAAAGGCTAATGACACAGCTAAACCACAGAAACCCACTCACAGTGGTAGATTTAATATGAACAGAGGGTAACGTATGATACAATTTCAACCACTATACAGAAAGTGGTAGGTGATAAAACCTTTGTGTTTCTGAGGTACCCTGTATTTTTTGAAACAGAAGTTAGTATTGTATTTAAAAATCAATATCAAAATTATTTTGGGCAATTTTAAGACCTAATTTGCACTGCACAAGGGATTTCAGTGATAGTCTGCAGGAAAATGCTTTCAAGCATGAAGTTTAGTTGCTTCAATTAGAGATGTTTTTTTCTCTTGACCTTTGAACAGTAAAACTGTATCACAAAGAGTAACTGAGGTTGTATTTTTAAAATAATTAAATAAGACAGTCAAATACCACCTGTCCTTCCTCTCCACTGAAGAAAGATCTTCAAGTTTTCTTATAACAAGAAAGAAGCCTTTTGAGAGAATGCATCTGCCTTCTAAACAGTTTCTTCATCTTGCCTACCTTTCGAAGTTCCCATCTGTGATATCTTGAGCTTTAGCAGACAGGTCAGTGTTTATTTTCTCCACCTGATCTTTGTTCTCCAGGCCTATGCTGTTTCCATTGTACTTCTCTGTCGTTATTTTAGTTGGGTGTGGAGGAGATTGCTCAGAACCTGGCACTTGGTCCTCCTTAGAGAGCTCCTTCCACCGTTTCTGCAGACACAGAGAACATATTTCAAACATTCCCCTAACACTAAAGATCCTCCTTGCTCAAGATGTCTTCCAAATGAACACTCACAAAAGTAGATTAAAGGAACTACCAGACCAAGAAAAATTGCTAGATGAAGAAATACGGTGAGTTGAAGATGCATCTTCTCCAATCATCAATGATCCTTTGTTCTATTTCTCTGGACTGATGCTACTAAGGTGGCATGAGGCCACTAATTTCAGGGTTTGTACTCTCCACAGTAGCTCCACAATTAGGAAGCAGTCTGTCTTGTATCATCCTGCACTGCCATCATCCAGCACTTTCCATCTCCCTCTACTCACTGCAGGCCTACATTGTGCTCTTACTTTTTAGGCTTCAAAATACAACAGGACCTTGTATGCAAGAACTGCCTAAAAAGAGAGAGCTGGGAAATTTAAACTAGAGTTATTTACATCAGTCACAGACTACTATTTCACCTAGTGGCCCATGAGCCCAGAGATCTACTGCATCATGAACAGTTACTAACCTTGTTTTGAAAGTAATATGAAATGAGAATGAAAAAAAAAATTGAAAAGTAAATCTGGTTTGCTAGATCTCTGCCCTAATGGGTAAATGGTCCTAATGAAGAACAGTCTGAAGGACTTACTGCAATGAAACTTCATGCAAATAAAACCCCTACGAAGTTCACAGGAAGGAAGGGAAATGGTCCTAAACCCCCATATTTTCTTTTCTCACAGAGATCATTCAGTGCCTACACAGACATTGAATACCTTGTAGGAAAAAATCAGTTCTTTTTAAAAGTCTGTGATATGGAGGATGAATTGAAAATTGCCTCTTCTCCGAACAAGTGATAGATTCCTGTCTGTAGAATTCAAGAATTCAAGATTGCTGGTCTAAACTAAATATCAAACTCAAGAGAGTGAGATAAAAAAGCCATCTATTTATAAATGGACTGCTGGCAGAATGAGGGTTATTTTAGCAATGAACTGACTCCTCCATTGCAAAGGAGCTTCCAGTATAGATCTGAAATACACAAACAGACTAGTCTTGATGCTTCCTTCTCAGAGGTTTTCTTTGTTTCATCTTAAACAAAAAAAAGAAGCAGCCACTAACAACTGGAAATCCACTTAGCAGCTCCCTCTCACTGTCACAGAAAAAGGCCTTTTGGAAGACATGTTTGTGTCCATAACAGACTTGCTGGCTAATACAAATACTGATTACACCTGGAGTGATAAGATACACAGGAAGAACTGAAATCAGAGACAGACAACTTAACTATTCTTGTCAAACAGAAGGAATTTATCACCAAGAATTCTATTCTAAACATGTAATAACAATTGCTATAATGGCTGGTAATTCTAAGTTTAAATATCTATGACAAGACTATGTGAATGGTAGGACCAACAGACTAATGTACAACCTGAAGCAGACAGACTGCATGGATGTTGCAGTTGCAGCCACAAGCCGGAAGCAAGTTGAGGTTGTGTTTGCAGTTTACTGACTTCCAAAATCCATGGATATGTCAGAGATGAACATTTGGCTAACGTTAGAATAGAGGCACTCAGTAACTTCATGTCCTCCACATCATTAGCAGAGAGAAGAGAATACCTCTCACACTCTGAAGAGTACATTCGGGGGCAAAAAAATAGCCTAGCTGACCTTGAAAGGAGAAACACTCCTTTTAAGTACTGCCAATTGATTTTCTGCACATGACCCTGAGGCCTAAAGAGAAAAGCACCAGGATAAATGCCTGCAATGCAGGAAACAAGTGGTTTAAGAAAGACCATCTGAATGATCATAACAAGAAAAAGAGAACAAATGAGAAGCATGCCTTCTTAGGCATTCTCTTAGTATGAAGAAATAACACACTTGACTGCTCCCTTGTATCCAGAAACAAGAAATTCTGTGATCTAGATGGCTAAGTGAGGGAACCAGACCTGTTCACAGTGTGGAGCATGGCATTTTTAAAAAACAAAGCAGAAAAACATTACTGGAGACAATACTTTGTACCACTAGAAACAGCTTCCAGAAAATAAAGAGATAAAACTGCTGTTAGTGTTAGGATGAAACGTAAAGTCTTTGAGGCATATGGCACAGGTGTTATACTAGCAGCACACTGCCCACATGTTGACTAGCAGTTGTGCAAAATTATTTGTTTACACAGCAAGTCAAGAACCATTTGTGAAAGAGAAGACTCAGACAACTACCAGAACCCCACAAGAGAGGAAATGTGTCTTAGCCTATCTGGTCTATCGATGATTTTAAGAAATAAACAAAATAAAAAAGCCCTAGCATATGAAAGCATAACCCCCCCCCCAGTCCTCCCAGCCACTTAACATAGCTGTAGTTACTGTAAGGTTTTTAAGCCACTCTGATACAACAGTGAGATTTGGTAATTGGCCAGATTCTACTACATGTAACACAGATTTTAAAGAATACACATAGCAAGTTTAGTAATAAACATTATCTGTAGCATCAGTAAACTTTTACTGCTAGTAAAGATCAAGAAATTCTAAAAAAGATCCTTACAATCTTCAAAGCAATACTGGTCATTCCTTTTGCTTTTCAGTATTGAAGATATTGATTGAACCTTCTTTTTTTAAACATTCGTACAGACAAATTACTTTTATATTTTATCTAAGATGGGACATATACATAGGATTAAAAGTTTGGTTGATAGAAGGCACTGAGCAGATACTCTCTGATACCTCCTAGGCATCTGCTGAAAAAGGCTAGTTTTTTTAATTCCACAAAGTTACATGTTTTAAAGTATTCTGGAGCTTGCTTGTTACTAGTGTTGCAGTCTGCTGTTTAAATATGTAGAGCTAAACATTTACCTGTATAGTTGAATCCCCCATTATAAATTTTGCTCCTTCTATTACAGCCATATACGAAAACCTTAGTTGATCAGGAGTCTGAATAAGTCCCATTCGATATTTTCTCATATCTAGTAACACCTTCTTAATATCTACAGAAAATGGGTCCTTTTTTTCCATCTGTAAAGAAAGTTACATTGAAAGTGTCAATCTTGTATAAAAATCACTGCAAGTCAGTCATAAAATTCAATCTAAAAATTAATTTCTTTATCTTATGTTTACATTAGTTATATAAAAAATTAACCACACAGATTATTTCTAATTTGTTGTTACCGGAAAAATACAAACCACATAATGAAAACTTACTATGAACAAATCAGTGATCCTGTATTAACCAAATAAATCAGTACCCTAGCATCAAGTCTTAAAATTAAGAAATTCAGATACGCTTTGTTTTATTTAGGCATGTATTTATACTTTGAAATAAGGATATAAGAATCAGAACTGTAAAAGAGCATTTCCTACAGCTCCTGAATGGAACAGCAATTTAGACCAAGTGTGGCAGAAGTTTCCTTATTTAAAGCAGAATCTTTAATCCAAGCAATGCACACACTTGTCCCCACATTACACTCATAGACTGTTTTAAAACATATATCTGCACTGATTGCAATGTTCACTTTAAATCATCTGATGTTAAAGTATACATGCATCAAAATACACCTGTTTTTCAAAATGCATAAAAAAAGAAAAACTGAAGAATAAACCTAAAAATAAGTTGAGATGACCTAACCAAACCAGAAGACAAGCCTCTTGTAATTTAAATGAAATCTTATTTCACCCAACTCTGTGCTGTTCTTTTCACTATTACCAAGCACAGACAAAGAGAAAGTCTGTGCCTGGACTTCAAAATCCAACAAGAATTTAAAGTGATTTTACATATTATTTAACAGTTAAAGTTCACTCATGTCGTGAGCAATTATAGATGATGCAGTGCACTGAGTAAACAAAACAATCTATACATGCATGTGACACTGCAACTGGCTACCAAGCCCCACCTCCTAGAGGGCTGCACAGCAGAGGAAATTCTGCAACACCCTTCATTACACACTGCAGGAGATCCAGGGGTGTGTCTGAATTCTCATCCTAGTTCAGACAACAATTTTCTGCACTCTTAAGAAAAGGGGCCCGTCAGACCTGCGAGATATCCATATTTGGAGAAAAAGCCTTACGGATTCAATTATCTAATATATATTCACAAGCTAAACTTTAAACTTTCATTAAAAAACCCTAATCTCAACCTTCTTTAAGCACACCTTAAATAAAAGGAAAATAATGCTTACTATTTACTTTCCAGAAAACTTTGAAAATATGTAATGTACTTCAAGAATTTGTAAATGCATTTCAGGAGCTGTGTTTTTAAACTGTCAAAATATGTGAAGGAAAACAAAAAAAGGATGATGCCTTGAAGTTTCCACTGGCATGTCATTAACTTCAACGTTTTTGCATGCTTTTAAAGTCTTCTGACCAAAAAGACCATATTGGGAAGGGAGTTAGGGTGTCAGGAGAAGGAAAGACATGACAGAGCAAATGAGCAAACACTTACCAGAACAAGACAAGTGTCTACCAAGGAAAACGTGCCAGAACGTCCTATCCCCGCACTGCAGTGAACCACTGCAGGCCCGTGCTCAGGACTCAGTGAACCAGACTCTCTGACTTTAAACAGGAAGTTCAGGAATGAAGCTGGGGATTCAGGAACTCCAAAGTCTGGCCATGTGGTATAATGAAAATGAGAGATCATCCTGGACTCACCACTCTAGAAGTGAAAACAAATAAAACAAATACAACTAGAAAGTATTCCTCTTTTGTTCAGTTAGCACATTTTCCCAAACTACAACAACAGCTATTTTCTATTTAAAACCTCCTATTTAGACAAACCATCCAATAACTTGCTGCAAGTTGGATGACAACCAACAGTGCAAGCTGAAGCAGGTTTTTCATCCGAGCTGGTAGCTTCCTCCTTTGCAACTATTACCATACACATTTGTTTTCTTCTTCTCAAACTTACAATATATTTGCGTTGCTTTACCACTTACTCCCGAATATCTTTCCTTTTCTACCTTAATGCAGTTTAAAGGCTGACAGCAGTTGCTAGACAGCTAGAATTAATACATCAGCATTGTGTGCGCGCTCCCCTCTTGCTCAGAGCCAGTTTTAATGCCAAGAGCGATCACATCTCCTTTATACTAACCACATTACTGAGAGGAGCAGAAAGCGTTCTGAAAAAGGCCTCTAACAACCCATACAGCAGGATGTCTAGTGAGACTTCTGCTGGACGTATTCAGTCTTCTTAAGTAAAAATGGAGGATTCCAAAACCATACATTTGCTTTAGAACCATGCAGCTCCTCTCTTAACATAACCAACTAACTGCAAGTATTGAAATGACAGCAAGAAGTATGTATATAAAATCTGGATCATATTTTTAAGGAACTTGCTTCAGACCTGCTGTTAAATGGCAAGGCACAGTGATTCTGAGACAAACTGATCACAGATTTCAGCTCAGAAATTTTAGAAATGTTATTTTTACCTTCTCTCCATTACATCTAATTTTCCACATAGACTGAAACCCACCTAAGTCTCAACAGAGTTTGAATACCACAGGATTTAAAATATCAATGTATTCCAGAAAAGCTATTTTTCTTTTTCAGCAACAGTAAAATACAGCCATGAAATTAAAATACATTCTACTGTTTTTCATATCTTCAGTCTGTTTCAACTTCTTAAGAGAGACAACTTACGAAATTCCTTTGTGAAACTAAAATAATCCAGTTTGTGGTTACCACAGTAACAAAAATACTCTCCCACTTTTGTCTTTTGCCTTCAAAGCCTGATACTGCAAGACTGCCAATATTTTCACAGAAAACAGTAGATATTAGCATGACTCCAGTCACTCTCAAACACACAGTTACCTTCCACAAATATTTTCTCTTTTGGCTAAGAGCTCAACAAGGACAAGAGTGTGATCTACAATATTGGGAAAATGAGTTCACGTTCAGATTTCATAGGGAAAAAGAGACTACCAAGGCCTAAATTGCATAAGTACACTGGGACTTCCCTGTCTGAACCAAAGCATTGAAACAAGAGTTTGAATTTTCAACTGAGATCTTCCTACTGCTCTTCTGTACCTAGGTTTTCAAGTGGCAAGTTAACTCATGAATTAACTGAAAAGATCCATTTGTTCAAAAATCATGAAGGAGATACATTTTTTCTAAGAAATCTGGAAATAACACTCAAGCAATTTCCTCTGTTTCTAAGAAAAGTAATTGATTACTTTAGAAACAAAATAAAGAAGAAAACTGGAGGGGTGAGCTAAATGCACATACTAAGTAAATCAAAGGTTAAAGTTGCTCCTTGTGAATCTAAATAGTCTTTCTAAATGACAGTTGATACTCTCTCCCTCAAGGCTGTTAGACAGCACTGCAGATGAAACTCTCCCTTATACCTCAAGAAGGCAAATATGCCCTTTTTTGCCATTTGGCATCAAAAAAAGGTGACCTGTGTGGGTTTTGTTCCACCAATCTCATCCTGTAACAAGCACTAGCATCCTCTTCCTGGAAAAAAAAAGAAAAGGAAAAAGGTACTGCTTCAAGCACCTGGCCAAGTGTCAGCCTGTTTATACACTAACCTGAAGAATGCCTTTCTAAAAGATTAAACAGTGCTGTTGTACATGTCACTCAGCTCTAAGCCCCAGAATTACATTTTTCCCCCTCTTTCTTGTATGAAGGGTTTATCCATCCCTTGGTTTTCCATCCCTTCAGCTCATTTTAAAAATACTTAGTCTCTTCATCTTTCTACAAGAGTCCCATAGCAGTCACTGGAACCAGCTGGTCGTCTTTGAACTTGCAGTCTCTAATCCTACAGCCAAATCCCATTTGAATATTTCAAACCTCCCACACTTCTCACTTGAACAGAATGGCTCTTTCAAGTGGTGCTTGGCAGTCAAGCTGTACAGCTGAAACACTGCCTTTGTGTGGACATCTATACCACCCTTTCTTGAAGAACTCCCCATCACTGTGCCATGCACCATGGCTATCACTTATATGAAGTGATGTGAGATGGTAACAAAAAGAGGTTTGGCTTGCTAAAGATTCACAACTGTGGATGGACAAAAAATCCCATTTAAAGAACAACTACCTTAATTTGAAGTGTTACCAGGAAATGAGCTGGTCTTTTAGATAAAAAAAACCCTGGACTTCAAGATTCAGGTACTAATATAAAATGTTATGTATTACACGCAAGGAACACATGTCTGCATGGTAACTGAAAACCAGCTTGCTCTACGGTAACCACAACACAATCTTCCCAGATTTATTCCCTAAGACTAGCTAACAAAAAAAAGTCAACCATTTTTCAAAAAAATCAGTCAAACCATTCTAGTGGTATTTTTAGGAACTACTGGGATACGCTATGTTGGTTAATCACCACCACAGCTAAAACTGACAAACTGAGAAAGTTACCACCAGAGTGCTCTCTAATGACTGCTGGAAACACCAACAGCACGTTGGAAGGATGATCAAAGCACATGCTCCAGGTTAAAAGGAGACAGCCACAAGAGGACCTGAGCAGAAAAGCAGTATGTCAGTAGATTAACTTTGCCATGACCTTTTTACAGTGACTATCCAATCACTCAAAACAAAACAGTACAAAAATCTTAGAATAACTTTAGGGTGTTCAATTACCTAAGACTATAAACACAAATGAAATACTACCAAAATGCTCAAAAGAAGTTGGTGCCTTCAGTGTCAAATAAAACAGGTGAAGACAGAAAAACACTGGTCTGTCAAGTTTCACACACTCCTTATAAAACCCTACGTTTCATAGTTTAAGTGCTACTGAAATGGTCAAATATGTGAAGGCATAACATACACCCAGCAACCCCACAGTGGGTCCTGTATTTAATGATCATGCCTTAAGTGTATTAACAACTAATTTGACCATATGAAAATGAGAAGGCATGCTGTAAGGGCAATATTCTATGCACTGAAATTCAAAATCATAAATCAACTTTTACCAGAGCCTTCTCTATTTGTTCATCCTGGCAAAATGGTTTTCAAATTTAAAAAAAAAAAAAAAAGGCAATGAGGATAATGGGGCCAAATAATCCTCACAAACATTTTTGTCATATCAAATTCAGTTCATTTCTCCTAGTCCTTTCTCCTCCAGCAAATATTTTCTTTGCAAACCTCTCCTTCAGCTGGTGTATTCATAGTTCTAGAAACCCAGTCTGAGCTACCTTCATTAAGGTTCCTTCAGTAATTTCAGATTACACTGCTCCATGTCCTGATCCATGCAATCCCTTGTTTCCTTGAAGTTCTGATGGTTGTTTGCCCTCCCATTGCTTGTCCCAACTTCCCAGTGTGGTGGACTTTTGCTTATAAGCAGTCATCATGTGTCACACTGTAACTTTCTCAGGGTTTCTGGGCCACTACACCCAAACTACTGAAAACAAAAGTTTTCTTTCTCTAAAGATCAATACTTACACTTGTGACAAACAAACAAACAAAAGCTAAAAGCAGCAATAATGAATATAAAAAATGCATTCAACACAAGGTGGAGTCTTTCTCAAGTTAGCTGTCAATATCTAACAATCTTGCCATAATATTGTCATAAAGCTTAGCAACCCCATCCAACAGAAGGTTATTTTAAGAGATTTAACAAAAGACTCTCAAGCACCTGACTATCACTTCTCTGGTATGCTGGGAGACTTTGCTTCAAATCAGACATGAAATACCTTCACACATGAATTATTACAAAATTTTAACATGAGCACAGTATCTTCCTTCTACCTTCACTTCTCAAGAGAGGCATAGGTTTGTGGAAGCCCACTGAAAGTCTCTTCTCAAGGAGAGCTGTGAACCTGAGCTGTTACAGCAGAAAGCAGCGCTCAACTTTCAGAAAGGCTCACAACTGGCACCAACAAAACCATGGAGGATATGCAATGAACAGTGGTGGAAATGCAGCTTCAAATGCCTGCATTCTAAAATTCTAAAGACTGAGTCAGGCAAAAAAATAAGGAAATTCCACAATAATAACCAGCAGGAAAAAAAAAAATTAGAAATATTTTCCAAACTTTTGGAAAGATACTAATCAACACCATCTTCTCTCCACAGCTTTACTGAATATGCTAGCCCCAACAATAAAAACAAATGTTTGCCTAGAACAGCTAATCATCCCCCCTAACCCCACCAGTACTTCCAAGTGGTCTTTAACAAAACCAGCAGTAAAACAACCAAATAGTCAAAGGTTTTTTCATTGGTAACAACATTAACAAGCACTTTACTCTTCATACACATGTATTTTACTTATGGCTTAAAGAGATTTGTTGCAGTAAGACAAATTGACTTGAGCTCAGAATGGCTGTATTATAAAGACAATCTTGATTCTCTCTGTTTTCAAGGAAATACTAAAATTTAAGTATTCTTGGCATTCAGAATATATTTTGTTCATGAGTCATCTTATATTCCAGGCAGAGTGGCTAAATGTCTTACAATCTGCCTCCACCAAAGGCCTCTCCAGAATAACTTGCATAAACACAGTTAAGCTCACATTTCAAGTTACTGTGAATACTCAGTTCCCACAAGTTTTATGGCATAATTATCAAATTCTTACAAAAGGCTGTATTTAGCATTCACAGTGTTAGTCTAGAAACTATGAAGCTTTTTTGTTCAAGTAACCAAGTATGTTTTACTTCTTGTAGTGTTTTATACAAAAAATATTCTTTAGAGTTAGTATTTGTGGAGCCTTACAAATGTGCCAGCACATTAAAATAAAAATTCAATACAGTTTTCTGGGTATTTGTGAAACTGATCTACATGACATACAAGAAACTCTGTACAGTGCCGACAGGCCTGCCTTCTGGTCCAAAACAAACCCTGACACTTAAGTGCTCAACAGCTCCAACTCAAAAGTCTACTATAGAGATGTTGTGCCATTCGTCAAGGGACTTCTGCATTTTCCAGTTAATGTTATGTCCAAACATAAACATGTCATGAAAATTGCACCCTTTGAAAACGGGAAGTTTAAGAGTATGGGCTAACGTCAGCCAAATAATTCCACGAAAAAGCCTTTCTGGTAGTTAGGCGCATTCTGCTTTCCTAAAAGGAGAGTTATTCTTTCTCAGGCAGTAGTTGCTAGCACTACTCCTCTTTTCTTTGCTTCTGTTGTCAACAAACAAACCACTAAACAAGAATTCTTCAGGTCAGCAGGATGGTATTTCAGAAAGCTCTTCTTACATAGAAAAGACCAAGGAACAACATGCCAAGTTTTATCATGTTGGTCTCATGAGGGAGGTTTTGAATTAACAATTACCCCACAATATCATCAATAGGTACTATAAATTCAAATATTTTGGAACAAACGTATCAATATTTAGTTGTATAAAACAACATGCAAAAGAACATCTTCAAGTTTTCCTTTCCCGAATCCTCTGACAAGTTTGAATAAAACTTGCCATACTAGCACTTTCAATTAATATAAGCAAGATTTGCAGGGAGAGAGAATATCTTATAAGACATAGCCAGAACAAAGAGACAAGCTTTTCAATCCTGTCTCCCACTCTGAAACAGAAGCAGCAAATTCCAACCCAAGCTCAGGCCACGAACAATTTCTTTGAGCTTAACTTGGTTAAATTGTCAAAGTGCTTAATTTTTTAAGATAAAAGGATGGTTGGCCCTGTGGAGCAAAAGGTGAGGTAAGCAAGCGGAGATAGTTACCTATCTACAGGTGGTAATTATCCCTCCCCAAAAAAACTTAAGATAGCTGGACTGAAATACAGGGAAAACTCAAGTTCCGCTAAACAAACTGAGTCAGATTTCTTCTATTTAAAGGAAATCACAATTTTCAACTCCTGTGCTCTTCCCATTAGGTTAATTCTTACAGCTCCTCTTAGAATCACCACTACCATCAATCACAATTCAGCATGCTAAGGTACTGCCAAATGGAAAACGTAAGTATAAAAATGCTGAAGATGTTGTTGCTTTTAACATAGAGATTGAGGTCTAACTCACTTGCTCATTTTGCACACAAACATCTTCAACACTCTCACAAGCCAAGAGCATTAAAATTTCCAGGGTAAAAACTCAATCAAACCTGGACTGGCAACATTCTAGACAGTTCTCACGATACACTTAAGCCCACATACAGGAGCTGTACAGACTGAGAAAAGCTTACGTTGATATTTTCTAATTGCAGTAGATGTACTGTGTAATAGGATTTGACGTCTTCAGATACTAGCCTCACACGGAAACCTGTTTCACTGAATGTCATAACTTCCTCTTCTTTTGTTGGCCAGTATTGTGCACACTTCACCTAATTGATTTTTTTAAAAAAGGAGAAAGAAAAAGAAGGGGAAAAAAAAGGAAAAATCTGGTTAAATATCCTAGTATCTTGGGCTTTGTTTGTGCAGATTTTGAGACCCCATTATTCAGTACAGTAGACTCAAGTACCTGCTCCCAGTCTGAGGCATTCTCAAAGCCCCTATTTACAGCCAAGTGACTACAGCTGCTTCAATGGCTATTATGCAGTCCAGCTTTCGCTGTTTATGCTTTCTTTCATCGCAGGGCTAACATGTTTTGAGATACATCTTAACTTTTCTCCCTCTTCCCCATCTAGTTCTCTACTGGGAATGAGATCTCTGCTCAGCTATTTCAGCATTTCCTCCCTCCGTTTCTGACATGCACACCTGCATATTTACAGAACTCTTCTATCATATCCAGTTCTCCCCAGGCTTCTTGAATACTGGAAGGTTCTAGTGAAACAAAAGCATGAACTAACAAAGCAATGCAAAACAATTCTTTGTCTTTTATTCTTCTTGCTCTGCACTCAAATTTTCTGTAGGGAAATTTTTGCATAAGAAAGTAAGTGACTTTGTGGTGGACCAGTCGTATCTTTTTCACTAACTGATCTTCTCTGAAGGAAAAATACAAACCTTAAATGACACGCATTTATAACTAAAATCCACAGTGCTTTTAAGTACATTAGCAGAAAAACTACATCATAACAGAAAATGTTTGTATTCTGCATGTACACCATCAGTTTTTAATAATCAAAAGTAATCAAATCAGTTTGACAGTTCTTGGGCAGCAGTTTGTCTTCAGTTACAGCTAACATGTCTATATAACAAACATACTATTCTGTTAGATTGAGATGAATCAATCTAAAGATACTTTAATTCAAACTTGTTTCCCACCTTCCATTTCTAAGAGCACCTTACACTGCACCTCTACTCCACACTATTTCTATCTGCATATACTCCTTTCTCAGATTAACTTTTACTTTCACCTTTCTGGATGTATTTTCATCAAACGGATGCTACTTTCACCAAACCAAATTTCATGTCTTAGCTCCACCACTTTAACATTATATTAAATACACAGTATACTGTACACTGGTGAGAAGGTGTGTTAGTCCTTTTAATGTAACAATCAAACATTGTTCAACTGTATTAAAATCATGTGGCTTATTTTACAACTTTAGGCCCAGTGTCACTTACCGATTCTTTTTCAACAATTCTGTTCAGCATGACAACTGCTTTGGTTTGTTGTTGCCATACCATTAGCCAAAAATGACAACATGTATTAGGTAGTGGACCCTGTGTAGTAAAGAAAAACACACGTGAGAACATACAGGTAGAGCAGTGTTTGAACACAGTTAACAGTCCACAGCAGGAAACGCGAAAGGATCTTCTTCTGAAAAGTTTAAACGAGTTATTAATAGAATTATGGAAATAGAATAGAAATGGCAGGCAAGAAAGTAACCACGCTGCATACATCACTCCAGTACTTAAAATGGCTGGGGTTTTTTAAGGAAAAAAAAACAATCCAAAACCCCAAACAAAACAGTAAAAACTCAGGGAAAGAATATTTTGGTTTGAGCATCAATACTATTGTGCTGTTGGAAGAAAAGCTACTGCAGGCATACTCAGATGGTACAAGATGAATTAAGGGGTTAAAATATTGTTGCAACCTATTTACAAAAGAACTGATAAGCAAGAAATACTTGAAAAGCTTCAAATGCAGTAAATTAATCGTACATCAATATTCCCTTTAGCTTTTTTTAAAATATAAAATAATCTGCTCACAGCTACATCCCACAGGGTGTTAACACGAGATGTATGTAATACATACAGGCAAGGAACCATCCAAATACAAATGACAACTGTACAAATCCCCCTCCTTGAGATTCTCAATCCCTGTAATAACCTAGTAATTGGTACCACTCACCTGTGTTAAAATATAGTATCTCTGGGCTTCTTCTATAACCACTAGGCTGGCATTGATATAGTCATTCTCAGTGTTCTGGAGTTTTACACGACTGTGATCATCTAAAATTCAAATAAAATTAAGAATTAATGATGCATCCATATTGATGAACACTCTCTAACAGCAAGTTTAGGTCTGATAAGTAACATGAAATAAATTCTACAGTACCACCCAAGCAGTAAACTACTAATATGTATGAAACTAATTTATCATCTAACTTTGATAACTGTCTGTCTCATTCTCCCCTTAGCATCCCATCAGAGTAATTTCAGGCAGCTATTAATAGCACCTGCTCAGGAAACTGGAATACCCATTTTTCTTTTAAAAAAGCCAGCCCAACAAAACAATTCTCTCATACATGCCAAAAGATGCTCACAGCCATCCCTCAACAGCTGCATTTCTTTAATACAACAGCACCAGAATTCATACCAGGCAACACCGTCCTATCACACCAAATCACTCCACTGCATGGTTTCCTTTATATTCAGAATTCCATGATTTTTGGTGAACTGAAATTTCATAGGTGGTGGCAGAATCATAAAGTTAAGCTCACACAGCTAACAATCCCACCAAAATCTACTTCAAATAATTAAAACCAAGCATTGACAAATTTAATTTTCCTTGTAAATTATTGTTGAATAATATACAATATAAAAATCATAAAGAGGTGCACACAAAAACGTATATATTTAACAAATCTTCCAATTAAATGAAACCTAATCTAATTACATGGTTTCAGTCTCTCACAATTACACAGGCAAGACACAAGATTCCCCCATTTATGGCAGAGGCAAGCAAAAGACTCAGTTTAAAATTCTAACATTAATATGAGGAAGATTATCATACTGTCAAACTAAAACACTGCACGATAAAAAGTCATTGTGGCTGTTCCTAGAACCTTTTACTATCTGATTTATCAGCCTCTAGGACACATTTACGTAATCAGACTTGTTCATATTAAGTAATCGTCCAGCCATTTATCAGTCACTGTATTAAATAAAGAGCACTTTTAGTTTAAAATCTGTACACAACTACATGACAGAAAATGAGATCCAACTGACTGCAAACCTCCTGAAGCTCAACAGCCTCAAAAGACTGTTTGAGCAGAGTAAATAAAAAAATAGCAAACTAAAATGAATTTATGAGCCTTCAACACACTTCATGAAGAGATGGCAGAGATTCCATTAGGAAACTGACAGATCAGAGAGTGAATTATGATGCAATGCCAGTTTTTAAACCTATATTCACCTGGTCCAACCCACAAAACTCAAGCATGGCGCAGACTGCTGTTAAAATGCCAGCCCACTTTTCCCTCTCCCATCCCTGCACCAAAAGGCTGACTTTCTTTTGACATATTGGGAAATGCACAAAATCATGAGTTTCCACATGAGCAACTACCAAATATCAAAACCAGCACAACTACGATGACTGAACTCATAGCCAGCCTGTACAGCAGAAGGCTTATCTCAGAAATCCATGAATATAACCTGTCACAGGCAGAAAGCTGATGGCAATCAAAAAATACTGAATTAGACTCTTGTTCTGCAGACTGCTCATATGATTTTATATAAATACTTTCCATATGTTAGGAAACCTGGGAAAAGTACATTTACTAGGTCCTGATCTCCTTTTATACTCTCCCTCATCTATCTGCTATTGGCAACTGCCAAATATGATCTTTCTGGATTGAAGTAGAGAAGTCAACAGTAAAGTACAACTACTTCATTGTTCAAGGACTCAGATTTGGAATTGTTACCCTACCTCCTTTAGGTCCCAGCTTTTATATGCAGTCACACAGGAATGTGCAGAGAACAGAAATATTCTGAAGTTTTCTTTTTAATATAAAAGTATGAGAAATCTACTGGGTTAGTCTGTTTTTATTAGCATTTCAGTTGTAAGGCAACACCATCTTGACTTTCAGGAGTCTTAAAAAAATTTATGATACCTCTGCGTGAAGAAAAAAAATATTATCAAAGCCAAGACACAGTAAAATTAAGACACATGCATTTTAAAGTAAAATATATCTCTTTGTATTATTTCACTGGGATAGGAAAGCGTTACTTTTTCCTTTCATGTATCACTTTATCTGAAATGTTTCTACTGGAGAGAAACCAAGTCCTCTGTAAATATTACATGTCATTTGCCAACAGGAAAAACTTAAGGTCTTGTTATAGTAAATCACACATACCGGTACTAGTGTTCTCGGAAAGGTGACGTCAGCAGGCGCTGTTAACAGTTTAATCGCCCGGCGGCAGCTGCTGCTGCTGGCCAGGGGCAGAAAACTGACCGGGCTCTGGGGATCTTTCCTACTTTAATCCTTACACACGTTTCCAGCTTTATTTTTTCCTCCTTTTAAATTGTTTTGTAAACATGACAAATAAAATTATCAAAGTTTTTTTTTAAAGCCCCTTTAACAACTAATTCTATGGACAGACAGCCTTCCTCCTATTTCCCACCTAAAACAGAGGTGATCCTACAAATACTCGGGCATACAGTCCACAGGACAAAGAAAGACACTAGAATGTATTGATTTCCGTTCTTTCAAGGGAAAAGGTTCTTAAAGGACACAATGACCTAGAAACCTCATTCAAACCCTGGCTTGCTCTTCTGAATTAAGTGAAGCAAGCCAACTTTTGACAGTGAGTTTGCTGTAACATATTTCCCGTATGTAAATCATTTCCAGTTACAAAGTACCTAAGATTTATCTGAATGATAAACCTATCTTAAATCTTTAAGCTAAGATTTATCTCGTATGTTGCCATGCCCACAACAGCTAAAATACAATACTCATTTTCTGAAGTGCTAATTCCCCTATTTCAACAAACTATGCAGACTGAAAAGGAAGTGGAAACCTTAAAAATTATTCTCATTCTGGCTCCGGCACTGAGAAAAACCACTCCCAGAACAACCCTATCTGAAATAAGCAAACTCTGATTACCTACTTCCAGTGAAACCCTGTCCAACTGATATCACTGACAACACTCTCCATGTTTCAAGTAAGGCCAAGATTTCACATTACATATCAATCAGTCCACTCCTTGCTAAACAGAAAATGACAGATTCAGTTAAAACCGAGATAAAAAACGTTTAGCCTCTGACATCACACAGTTCTTGCAGTTGGTTAATGAAAGGTTTTTATTTGAAAACAACTGTGTTTCTAGAAGTGAAACCACTGCATAACTTCAAAATTATCTTTTATCCAAGAGAAGTTTCTGGTCCCCCAAATATAGAGCTATTAACAATGGAGCAGGGTGAAATGCTACTTAGTGGATTAAAGAAAGTCATAAATAAAACATGCAGCCGTAAGCCATCCCAATGACCCTGCCTGACCCTTTCCCGCCTACCAGCAAATCCCTTCCATTTCACTAATCTAAATCTAGTCTATCTGAGCTGCTAAATTATTCAAATTACAATACTCTGTCACTAGACTTACAGTCTCGAGGTTCAGAGGTAGCTTCAGGCAAAGGAAAGGCAAAGTGACTTTCCCCACTGCCCTGTCACTGACTGTACACAGTGAATGTCATCATATCAGTCGTGGCCTAGCTCATGACTGGCGTGTACTCATATTGAAAGACATGTGTCACTACTGCACAGGACCCTCACACTTCCAAGCAGGACTGTGAAAAAAAAAAAATCTAAAGACACACTAAAGTTTAGATCAGAATGTGCTCATCTAAAATTTCCATATTCCCCAACCCCAAAGAAAGAAACTCCAAAAGCAGCATGTTGAGTTTATTTTACAATGTTTCTGGTAACAAGATGTTTTAGAGAATCATTAGATAACATCATAAATAACATCAATGTCAGCTTCTAACATGGACAAAAAGAAATGTAGCAGGCTTATTTTGGACAGAACATCTCCCTGTTCCCAGCACATACACTCAAAAGTGCAGAAAGGGAACATTTCTGCAAAGATAATTAATCAGCACCACGTGCAAAGCCATTCAAATCAGCTCCAACTCTGCTGCCTGTAAAGTACAATGCTCGTCATGTTCCTCTCTCCCTGGCCAGCTAAGCCTATGGTTGAAAGGTCTGACAAAGTCTACTCCTGGCCTGAAGAATAAAACCAGTGAAATCACTACCTTGCAACATCATCTATCAGGTAAAAATGCTCAGATGACCCAGGATATTGAGCCATATACCGTATTACAAAGGAAGGCTGACAATAAAACTGTGTAAATCCCCATTTACCCTCCAAAAGCAAAAGGGGAAAAAAAAAATCCTGTCAGTTTTGCTGAGGGGATTTCCTTCTTGCCTCTAAATCTGGGAACACAGTAAGGAGATGTCTAAAAGGTGTCCACAGTCAATCTGAGACACTATATTCTTCTGATAACAACTAAGGATAGAATTTAGAAGGGAAGCAATTACAGAAATCTTCAATTTCACTGAAGATCTTAATAAAAGAATAACAACCTCACAAGTTACTTTCCTCTCTTAACAATGTTTTCTGAGAAACTGTTTCATCTGTCCGGAAATGACTGGCTGTCAAACCAAACCTATTTCGGATTAACTTCCTGTTTCAATAGTATGACATAGCCAAAATATTCCTCTCCTTTTCTAGATTAATACCAAACTGCTAGACTGTTTTTGTTCTGGTTTTTTTTTAACTAGACAATAACTCCTGAGGCTTCTACCAAACCAAACTTATATGCACTATAGCTCTTCAGCCAACAAAAACGGACAGTAACAAAAATACTTATGAAACTGGAAACTATGTGAAACTCAAGTGTAACGGGTAGAGATGATTAGCCTTTCCCAGCTAACAAAAATTAACTTTTACCTAGAAATGTATGTAACAGACACAAATTGGCTTCAGTGTACTTGTCCTGTGTATCATGGTTGAAATGGAGCAAATCAACCCAAAGCATTTTTTCCTGCACTTATAATTGGCATATTTTCTGTAAGACAGAAAAATCTTTGCATTTCCTCTTGCAGACACACCACCTCGGATTTTACACTGGCTCAGCCACTACCATGGTTAACAAACAATTGTATCACTGCTTTGAAGAAATAAAATGTTTTCATCTAATAACACAATATGGTTCAGTGGCTGGATCTTGAAAGTCTACCAGCTAGTTCTGAAGACTTCTGACTTTTAGAGAATATTGGTATCACCTGCTTTTCATTTAAACACTGTTAAAAAGCAGTAGGAGTTGCAAAGTAAAGGACTGAAATGTCAAGATTGTGTGAAACTGAGTTGTCTTGCATTTCTGCAACACCAGTTCCTTGCACATGTGCACCACAATTACCTGTGTTCACCAGTGACCAAATCATGCAGCTTTTATCCCAGCTGCTTTGAAACTTAGGTACTGTTATCTTGAAATCTTATTTATCATATATTTCCTGAAAAATCTCTTTCTCCTCCCAACTCTCATCATGATTAGAGAAGTAATTATGAGTCATATTCAAAAACACAGATGTAAAATTCAAGAGGAATTAGTCCAAACACAGTGTTTTGCTCTGTCCTCCTCATACAGCCTTGTTCCTAATGCTCAGTTATGCAGGCTATCTCAGCGGACCAATTCAAACCTTTCTTTCAAAAATGCTAAAAATTGAGACACTCTTCATAAACTTTGCCATCTTATTTCATTCGTCATGTTATATTTCATGTGAACTACCGTGTAACGGCTCTAATCTTGTCCTGAGCCCAACTACTACCTCAGTACTAGATCTTATTTGTCTCTCTGCTTTTGCACAGGGTCCAAGATCTAACAGAATCACATAAATTTCTTCCTCCTGGCTAAACACACATTTCAGAAGCAGGCTTTGCCATGACTAAGGTTGAGGCATTTGATGCTCTCCACTATTGTAAAAGGCATGTCATGATTAAAAAACTGGAAAAAAATGGTAAAATTTTGAGCTCCAATTAACTGCAGGAGACAAATACAACTCACAACTGTAAAGCATTATGGGAGCATTATTAGATGCTACTTAAATAATAAAATGTATTTTTATTTATTTTACAAACACTAGCTTTAAAAAGAAATAAAAAAGCACAACTACATTGAAGGAAAACTTCCATTCTCTTTGCGGTAGCACTGAAGAAATTAAATCCATGGATGGGAGAAATGGTAAATCCATGGATACAGCCCCTGACACAGTTGTGCAGGATGTTAGACCCCGCAATAGAACCTGGGTCTCCTGGGGGTTCAAATCCCATTTCCTGCCTTTTCCTCTTACACCCCCATCCCAATTTAGGTATGAAACAGAAAGTGAAAAAGACATGATCTACTGCAGCACCAGTAAGATGCTAATGCTGTGCTGTAACAGGACAGCAAACCTGGGACACAGAAGTACCTCTGCACAGACCAACACGTGTCCAGAGAGGCATGTCTCCCTTTCCTGATCCGACTGTGAAAGTTAGTGAGCCTTGCCTCATCTGAGGTATCCTCTTCAGAGCCGTACACTTCTCCAATGGAATGCAATGCAGAGGCAGCAGAGAAGTCACGCACTGAACTCTCGAGTTCGGCTTTACTAGCCTGCAACGTCGAGATTCGGCATCACACCAGACGGGATGCGTTTGGTGTGAATTCACCGTGCCACTGAGCATCCTGGCAGCAGCCTAAGGTGCACCATGAGGCGCTTCCTCTGACCACCGTGACTCAATCCACGACCCTTTCGGTGTAATTTTGAGAAGTGCTATGCATTGCTGTTACCACAGCTTTCAACTGGAAACATGGAGCCCCGCACTTCTCCAAATCTTACACATAGACATTCAGATTAGGCTCTCAGACAAGCAGCCCCAGTACACCAACAACCCTTCAAAACCCCTAGATCTAGCAGTAAGAAGGCTTTTACCACCCCCTACTACTCTGGTGAACCTTGTACTGAAGAACATACAAACATTTAATCTGTTCCTGCTTCAATGTACTGTAGAAAAATCAAGGCTGCACAGTTCTTTTCCCCCAGGCTCTTTTAAGGTGATTTATGATACCTTTCCCCAGCTATAACCACACATTGATAATCTTTTGTCATGTATCTTTTTGCAATGATTTTGGATTACAGTTTCTGAAGTAAAATGCTGTTGAAAAGAAGCCCACAGCATCTCTGCAGCAGAGCAGCTGATCTAAAATAAAGATGTTTTCACAGGAGAAGTAAAATCATTATGTCACAAAGACCATTATACAGCAGTTAGCAATGTACAAAGCACTCCATACCATCTTTATCATGTAGACAGAAATAACAAAATTTCAAGCATTTTTTAAAGCAACAGTAGAAACTGAGTGGCATTTATCCACACAATCTTATAAATGTGCAGAATCAGTCCAACAGGAAACTACTTCCGTTAGTCAAGTCTTATTAACTTAATGTCTGTGCTTATTTTTCATGACAGATAAAGCAATATCAAACAAATAATTTGCTATGAGAAAAACAGCTTTAAAATATTACTTTGCAGCTCACAAACATTTACCTATACGCTAATACCTATGGTTTGCAACCCTCTTTCACCATTCAGCACAATGAGTTTAACCTGCAGAATTTTCTCCCTTCTGTTATACACATTTGTATATGTGTTACCAAAAAACACAACATAGAACACATGCCTACAGAAACAAGCAAAAGGCAAAACCTACAATGACCACAATTTATTAGCTTGCTTCAGTGTTTAAAATCAACAGGGTAAGTAAAAACTCTAGAAATTTTACTGCCATGATTACAGAAAAGGTACTTACAGGGACTAACATCTCTGTATCTGTTTCGATTTCTGTTTTCTGGATATTTTGCAACTCTGTGAGGGTAGTCACTGGATTTATGTCGGATTTCCTTTAAAAGACAAAAAATGCAACTTACTTACATCCAGCAAGATTATTAAGATTAGTGTTCTACAGATCTTATTAATTAATCAAGGTTATTAATAATTAACATTTTTAATCTAACTTTTACTGCATCTCATGTCATTTTCACTCAGAAAATGTGTCTCATTCTTGGCCAAGCTGTTGCCATTTAGATCTTCCTACACTTGGCTAACATCACCAAACTAACATAAGTACAACTTGTTAAGCAACTGATGCACCACCATCAAAGGGAAAAAAATACACCAGATATATATTATGCCTACAGTTCACCTCAGACTTGCACATTATCTGTCACAGCAACAAGAGACTCAGATGGAACTTATAGCAATATCCTTCTGGCTCCTGTACACTGACTGGCAGTGTAAAGCCCCACAAAGGTAACTGAAGTCATTAACGATTTTATGGCTGCTGTTAAGAGCCATAGGACTATTCTGGTGGTTTGATGGTTCATCCCATACAGCTGTAGTTAAAGATGAATCAATATGAAGAAAGAATTTCAGAGTCACAAATATCAGTGTGAAATCACAGCCTGCTTCTCCCCAGATATTACTACAAACCTTTCAATAATATGTGCGATATTCAAACATACTCATTCACACACTATTTTAAGGACTCTATGGTTCACACGTTCTGATGTTCAGCTGTATTATTTTTTTTGCCTTTGAGTGCATCTTTTCCACAACTTCACTATGATACACAGATTTACCTTGTGCAGACAACTGAAAACAGCCTCCAATGTACTGAACTCTATCTCCCTATCTCTGTACTGATGTCATCTCAGCAGAGATTTTGTATGATACGGAATTAATATTTTACTTGGAATTCTCCTTTCATTTTTAGATTATGTTGCTACATTTGATCATCATGTCCAAAAGGGCATTTAAACTCCTCATTACAACGGAGCACTCTTTGGTCTTCTCAGTGTTTCCACTATTTTTGTCTTCATATTTCTTAAATGGCCCAGTCTATTCCCAGACAACGAACACCGCCAAAAAAGACTTCAGTGGAAATCTAATGTACAAAAGAAAGCTCCGTTTTTTAGCATCTGGCACATGACCCTATTTCAAGTAAGTCTTTACAGGACCAACCCATAAAGCACATAAACCACAACATGGAGTGGCAACTGCCAAGCACCAATGCTCCACGTATTTGTACAAAAATCTCTTGATCTATTAGGTTTTTTATTTTGATAGAGCACACCAAAAATTCCCATCCAGTTTACATGGCTGACAAGCTTTGGGAGCTTGCACATGGAACAAATGGATCTGGCAGGCATTCACACCCAAGTTCTCATGAAATGTAAATTCCATGTTACTCAGTAACGGATAACAAAATGATTTTAAAAGCACCTGCATCATTGGTGCACAGAAACACACCTGTATTTCAGTAAACAAACATTAAACCCGCTAGAAACACTACTACAGTGATGGGAGGGAGGGCAGGCTTGCTAAAAAGAGGTAACTGTAAGAAGTTTAATGGTAAGTTCTAAAATCAGCTTTCCCACACAATGTCCAGACATCACACAACATATCGTGAGTTGGAAAGGACCCAGAAGGATCACTGAGCCCAACTCCTGACCCTCCACAGGATAATCCCAGGAACACCATGTGCCTGAGAGGGTTGTCTAAATGCTTCTTGAACTGTATGAGATGTTACTTATTCGAAATACATTTGAAAGTCAAATATCTGAAATATTAAAACAGAGATGAAAATGTATTTGAATCACACATAAACCAACTAAATCGGCGGGAAGGGGCGCTGCGGAGGGGCCTGAGGACACCGTGGGGCACAGCTCCGCTCACCCCGCACTCCGGGG
>VXBX01008415.1:5345-22796 GCA_013400415.1 Scytalopus superciliaris | reverse complement strand
GCAAGGGCTCCCCGAGCCTGCCCCTCTCCGGGCTGGCCCCGCAGCTCCCCCAGCCGCTCCTCGCAGGGCCGGCGCTCCCGCCCCTTCACCGGCGCCCCTGCCCCTCTCCGGGCCCGCCCCAGCACCGCGCTGTCCCCCGAGCCGAGGGCCGCACACAGCCCTGCCTTGCCCTGCCTTGCCCTGCCCTGCCCTGCCCTGCGGCCCCCCGGGCACGCTGGCGGCTCCTGCTCTCCCTGCCCTCAGGCAGCCCCCCGGCCTGTCTCCCGCCGCTCTGCCCGCGGCGCTGCCCCGGCACGGAGCGGGCACGGCCCGCAGGGACAGCCGGGCCCCCGGGCCAAGCCAGGCCTGCGGGCCGGGGGCGTTGGGAAGGGCTGCAGAGGCACAGCGGGTGTCGGCGAGCTGTGCGGGGGTCCGAAGGGAGCGTGCCGGTGGGGTTGGAGCCCGGCTCGTCTCGGCGGTGCCGGGCAACGGGGCGAGAGACAGCGGGCAGAAACCGGCTCAAGGGAAAGTTCCACCTGGGCACGAGGAAGAACCTCTTTACGGTGCGGGTGACTGCACACAGAACAGGTGGTGAGAGAGGCTGTGGAGTTTCCCTCACTGGAGATACTGGGGAACCCTCTGGACACAGTCCTGTGCCGTGTGCTCTAGGTGGGCCCTGCTTGAGCAGGGAGGCTGGGTCAGACGGTCATCTGTGGTGCCTCCCAACCCCACCCATGCTGTGAGAGGTTACGGTGCCTCCTCAGGCCCCGGAGACAGTCGTGCTCTCTGCCCTGACACCTCCTCTCCCGCGGGTCTCTCTCCTGAATCCTAATCCTGGTGCTCCCTTTTCCTGTGGTGGGCTCTCCCCAACCCTCAACATGGCCTCTCACCACCTGGGAGGTTTCATGGGGAACCTTTGCCATCTCCCATCCCTGGGGGGCTTCTGTCCCCAGCCACTCCGCTCTGCTCTCCTGCTCTGCTCTCCTGCTCTGCCCCCGGTGTGTCCCTCCACCCTGGCCCCCTCAGAGTGTCCCGACACCAGCCATGTACACACAGCAGGGCTGAGCATGTTCAACCACGGTGTGGTTGACACACCTGAAGAACAGGATGCCATCCAGGGGGACCTGGGCAAGAAGTGGGCTCATGGGAACCTCATGACGTTTAACAAGACCACGTGCAAGGTGCTGCACCTGGGTCAGGGCAGCCCCCAGTATCAACAGGCTGGGGGATATGAACAGATCGAGAGCAGCTCTGATGAGAAGGACCTGAGGGTGCTGGTGGATGAGAGGCTGGACATGAGCCAGCAATGTGCACTTGCAGCCCAGAAAGCCAACTGTGTCCTGGGCAGCATCACAAACAGGTCGGGGGAGGGAATTCTGTCCCTCTGCTCCTCTCTGGTGAGACCCCACCTGAAGTCCTGTGTTCAGGTCGGTGATCCCCAGCACAGGAAGGACATTGACCTGTTGGACCAAGTCCAGAGGAGAGCAACCAAGTTGACCAGAGGGATGGAGCACCTTTCCTATGAGAAGAGCTGAGAGAATTGGGATTGTTCAGCCTGGAGAAGAGAAGGCTCTGGGGTGACCTAATTGTGGCCTCCCAGTACCTGAAGGGAGCCTGCAAGAAAGATGGAGAGAGACTTTTTACAAATGTACAATAGGACAAGGGGACATGGCCCTAAACTGAAAGACAGTAGGTTTAGATTAGATATTAAGAAGAAATTCTTTACTGTGAGAATGGTGAGACACGGGAACAGGTTGCCCAGAGAAGTTGTGGATGCCCATCCCTGCAAGTGTTCAAGGCCAGTTTGGATGGGGCCCTGAGCAATCTAGTCTAGTGAAAGGTGTCCCTGTCCATGGCAGGGGGTTTTGAACTATATGATATTTAAGGTCCCTTCCAGTCCAAGCCATTTCATGATTCTATGATCTACAGCTCCCATGATAACCAGCTGCATAGTCCTGCATGTGGCTGTGCCACTACCATGGTTCCCCACACAACAAATAGTTTTGAAATGGCCTTCTGGTTTTGATATCCAAATACCTGTCATTGAATACTGTTGCAGTTCCTTTCTGCCTTACAGTACTCCAAATCTGCTGGCTGATGTGCTCCCTAAAGTCCTGCAAGGAAAGCTGATGTCCTGGACGCTGCTGGACTGCACACTGGACACTTCAGATGCACAGCTGATGGGACAGTATGAATCAGTAAGTTCATAACAGGTTTTTTGAGGTAACTCAAGGAAATGTTGCACAAGATTTTCTTGAACTGTGGGTTCCAGCTTTGAAATACATATTCCTGGATTTTTCTGCCTGCAAGACTGAGGCACAGGTCATGTTTGTAGTTCTGCAGGTGCTCTCTAGTTAATCAGTGTTCTATGGGTGATCAGTTATGAAACAAGTAAATAAGACAACATTTGTGAATTATGTTTATGATTTAGGAGTACAAAGAAGAATTCAACTGCCCACCCTCAAGGTAATGATTGGTTTTCATTTCGAAACAGGTTTCTTTGAATTAATATTTCAATTAATAAAATTATTCTCAACATCAGAAAACTTACATTGCATAAGTTGGGTGTAAGAAAGTGAATAGATACATCAAAACTGTCTACCAAATAACAAATTTCAATCAAGAAATTAAAATAGACACCTTTCTCTCTGATTTTAGTCTTTGGTAGGGTTTTCCCTGTACCTAAACTTGTGGACTATCTCTATTTGTAGCATTTATGACATGAGAAGCTTGTGCTTGTCACTGTTTGTGATATTTGGGGATGCAGTTCATACTGGGACAGCAATGTAATTGTCTTGTTAGGAAAGGGAGATTCATGGTAGGAGCTATGTTTAGAATCTGTAATGCAAATCAGTGCCCCGAGACAGCTCATGGAAAGCTAAAAGAAGTGTTTATTAATTGGGATTTACAGCTGGCTTAAAAAAAAAAAATCAATAACTTGTAAACCAGAAGTTTCTGAAGAAATTGCCGTTGTCTTGTTTTCGGTTGTTTTTTTACTGCAAATACGCTGAAAATGCTGTACCCGTTCTCTGATTTTTGGGAACTGAGCCAGGATAAACCCAACAGTACAGTTATAATGGTTTGTGAAGGAGAACTATATATACAACATAAACCAAGTACACTTACTAGAAAACTTAATTTGTTCTATTGCAAATAGTATATTCCCATTCTGTATTAGCTGTGCAGCCAAACACAGATGAGCTGCTACAGAAATCCTTAAACCCTTGAGAAAACATGAGACATATGCAAAACAGGATAACATAATTGCTGGAAAGTCTGGTATTTTGTTAGTATTTTCATACTATAAACACTAACAAGCAGTTATTAGAATGTTTTCTCACTAAAATGTCTGATAATCTGAGAAGCTCCTTGTTGTGCTGACAGAACAGTCACCCCAAGGTAGTTGGTATCCACAGCAGTTCTGATTTCAAAATTGGCTTTGGTGCCCTTGAAGACCAATCAAGTCAATTTTAAATGTTTTTTGTCCAGTGACCTTGACTGAACAATTAACTTTTGTACCATTCTGGAATGGACTAAGTGTTTGTTCCTCCATGTGTACTTTTTTTGGTTATTCACTTGAATTACTTAAGCAACATTTATTGGAAATGATCTGGTTTGTGCTGCTTTTCTCAGAACCATTTTGGGTATTGGTAGACAAAGAACAAATTCTTCCCTGAGGTGGTTTTATTCACAAATACACTCCACATCAATTTTAGCTGTTAAGGAAGAAGGCTGTAATGTGCTTAAGCTTGCCACAATGTGAAAGGATGAGAACATATAATTCCTGATTTAAGTCTTACAGCCCAAGGCCCAAAGGAGAAGAGGATTCTCCCTTCCCCCATGAACCGGATAGGACTTCAAACCCAGAAGGGCTGATCACTCTTCTGGCATTGGTAGGGAGCAGGAAAAGTTCAATGAAAAGGTCCAATGGTCAAGATGAAACAGGTTTCATTTATTGTGTGCATTTACAGTGTAGTCTTTGTATTTCAGACTTTTGGGAACTGTATTCCTTGTTCAAGTGAATGTTAAAATTCCCATTATCAAAAATGGGTGTCAGTGCAAATACCTCTCCTCAACTATATAATTGCTTTCCTTCCCCTGCCCAAAAGTGTATTCTGGCACACAACAAAAGAAAAAAAAACCCTAAAGACCCCACAGTAACCCTGAAAAATGTATATAGCAAAATTCAAATCCTTGTAGCAGCAAGAAGAGCGGGAGTGCAAGTGGCTCAAACAGGTCTGCATTCAGCTAAGGAAATGTCACATCAGAGGTCCACAGCAATGGGATCCTCGTGTCCAGTGTCTGATAAAAACTGGCTCTGCAGTAAAAGTGATGGGCTTACGGAAGAGCAGGACAACACAGCTGTGCCCAGACTACAGGATTGCCTAAACTGTCATCTGGAATTCTGTGTAGAAGAAGTTCCTGGCCAGGAAGAAAGGAAGTCTGTTCTGTAGTTCAGAGATCTGTGCCAGTCTGTATGGCACTGGACTCCTACAGTGAAGCTGAAATAATTGTCAAGTGTGAAAAGTGTCATGGGCAGAAGTGTTGTCACAAGTGAATGGGCACACTAGCAGGGAGAAAAGGCAGCCCGCCAGGATGTCTGAGGGGTAGAACAACTTCAGGCTCTGCTGAGGCTTTGTGAAACAGCCCTTCCAGCAACCTAAGCTGGGGTGTGCAGTCAGCCACAAAGCCTAATGCCTATGAGTCAATGCAGGGGGTGTGGGGTACAGCTACGGGAAGAGGGGAAGAGCCAGTTGCCAAGAGAAAGATGATTCCGAGTTGTTATTTTTCTTGCTTGTAGAGAGGATCTTGCTTGCTGGAGATTATTTGTGTATGTGACTTGCATTTCTGTCCCCTTTTCCGTATCATCCTTAGCTACAGTGAATTTTATTGAAATCATGGTTTGCAAGTGAGAAAGTCTAATTCGCTGAGTGTCCAGAGTGGCTTAATGTCATTCCACATCCTGGTTAGACAGTCACTTTTTACTAGAAATGGCATCTATAAAAACTGCCTATAGCAGCTTTCACATTTGTTTGAAGATCACTCATTTATTAGATTTTAAAATTGTTTTCCTCACTGACAGGATATGGCTGTTCATGCTTAGACGATTCTAATCTTGCAGTTATAACTTCAAAGCATCACTTTATATAACTGCATAATGGTTAAAGAGGTGTCTAAACAGCAGTTCTGGAAACACCTTTATGTCGCCCAGTGTGTTTGATTCGAATTCTCTTACAATTTTGAAGTCATAGTATCCTTATCTTATAACTTGCCTGTAGTACAGATTCTGTATTTTAGTGATTTCCATGCTTGATTGATATGTATCTTCATCTACATGCAAGCTTATCTTCCACATTACAAAACGGACGTCATTCTCTGAATTACAGCTGAAAAGGTTGTGATGCACCAGGCTGCTGTTATTTGCTAGAAGTTCTGGTAAGAAAATACTGTTTCAGCAAAAGAAGACTTTGTACTGAACAGTAACAGTAAATGCTTCTGTTACAAATTTGTGTTCTCAATTTTATGTTCCAGTTTTCCTTTGGGTTTCTCGGTATCTGAACAAAGCAATTATGACTATTTTCATGGGTGTAGAAATCTCCAAATTGTGTTTGCCTTTTTTTTCCTCCAATAGCTTGAAATAAAGTAATAAAAGTCTTCAGATTTGAATCCATTTTGTAATTTATGTTTCTGCATTAGACAACCTGAAGGGCCAATAACAGGAAAGGGTTTTCTTTTACTACTGGCTGTAATAATGATTTAAAAAATCTTACTGTTACCAACTTCATAGAAACTTCAATTTACCATATGACAGTGAGCTTTCAACATATATTACAATAATTACTTCTGTCTTTCCTGTGCTCACAGAGGTTGGTCTGTGCAAGATTTGTGATATATTTTCCTGTTTTGAAGTCGACATTAATATATCCGATTTCATACAATTTCCCGTATAAGCTTGTCCTGTGGAGATAATGAGCAGCCCTGTAGGAGCCACATTCTCTGAGTCACTGTTTTGATGGCAGGGTTCCATGAATGTGCAGCTCGTTTTGTCTGCTGAGATGTCCTTTGGTATGTTATATAGAACAAGGTGTTCATGCTTGAATCACTGTGGAAAGGCATTGGATCTTTTAAGGACCATTAAACACTAGACAAAAACTTGCATTGCTACACTTACTTGGCAAGGTAGGATTGTGATAATAGATGCACCTCTCATTTTACCCTCAAAGTAAATCAAAAAGCAAGGAGGAAAGTACATTTTGCCTGTATGTGGCAAAGAGCCATGAAGAAATTGTCAGTTTTTCAGGCAGTATAATTTCCTAACAAAAATTACTTAGTAGTGCATGTAAAATTTATCTTTCCATTTTCTTTCCCCTTTGATAGTGTCTCTTATAGAAATGTCTTTGAAACTAATCTGCCAAAGTAAGGAGTCTTAAAAAATCTGTTTTGCATAACAAGTATAATAGAATTTCTGAATGTATGCTATGTTTCCTTTGGTCCAGACATTTAAAACCTCTAATTCAAACCCTTGTGGCATAGGAATGGGCTGTAACTGCTAAACCAATTTGTTTTCTCAAAGAAAATAAAAACTGAATGTAATGTACTGAAAGAAGGATCCATAACACACATTTTCCAATTGGAATGCTGTCAAGGTCTGTAAGATCCTATTTTAGCCAGTGGAACAGTTCCAGCAGTTCAAGTCATGACACGACCACTTACTGGAATTAACAACCTGGGGAGAAAAATGCCCTTGTGCAGAATGTGTCCCATATCAAAATGGGTGTATGAAACTCTCTTTTGAATTTTATGTCTTTTCTTTTTCCCTACTCTCTCACAAAGAGACATCCCTAGTCATCAAATGATACTATTTTCCTTTTAAAAAGTTTATGGTACCACTCTTCAAGCAGACCCCCACAGCTTCTTTGGTGGCAGACATTTGTATCCCGTAAATACACTGGAAGCAATTTGTCCCAAAGATGTCCTAATACACCATTTGCTTTATTTTACCACACTTTTATATCAGGAATGTCTTGCTTGTGTGTTTGATCACTCAGAGTCAAATTCTTCTTATGATTTAAATACACAATTATATTACTAACACCGGTTTGCAGTAATGGAACAATGCTACAAAGAGATAAAGAAACCAAGTACATTGTTAAGATTACATTCATCAAGAAATGTCCTCAAGGGTCATTTCAGCATGTCAGGTAGTTTCTACCTCTGATTCTTTTACTCTGATTTTGGAAGCTCTACTCATTTGAAATTTATTTTCATTGTCAAAGATGGCTGTTTTCTTCTTACCATCCCCCTAAGCACTGAGCAGAAATGGTAAGATGCAGAGCAAAAGCAAAGGTGTTTTCTGGGTTTTTTTTGTGTGCATGTGCTCAAGACAGACCACTTCAGTTTTGCCCTTTGTTTTTCTTGATTAAGAAAGAACACTGAGTTGGGTCTGATGATTAGATTCCTGCAGGTGATACTATGAGGAGGGGATTAGGAGATATGGCTGCCATAAACCCACATCTGCATACCATAACAGGTTGCTACATTAACATTTATATCATAATCTGAATGGTCCTGATTTCACATAGCTTCCTAACATATTGGTACTACCTTCTATATACAGTTATCAGAATTTGTAAGTTCTAGATTCAGAGTACGTTTTGGCTGGTAAAAGCCATTCAAGGAATAATGTGAGAGCAGCAATGGTGAAGTGAGAAGTGGGATGTATTATTTGTGAAACTGACACATTGTTTTTTCTTCTAGGGCAATGTCTCTTCTGGGGAAAGTCACAAATCCTGTGATGCCAGTATTTCTTTGTTCCATAAAAAGTGATAAGGATAATTCTCACCTGATTTCCAGAGTTTTAGCAACCTTGAAAGCAGGATGAAGCAGACAGCTGAAGGAGGTAACTGCATTAGTCATTACAGCTAATTCTGCTGTCACATGAGTGTCAACAGTGTGCAATATTACGATAGAATTTACACAATTCTGTCACAGCAAGGGGAATAAATCCTGAATATATTTGGACAGGAGGTTCTGATGAAATAATGCAATCATTATGTTTCTAAAACTTAAATATATATGCCTTCTTTTCCTTTTATCTCTCACTTTCCTGAGAGAGGAAGTATTTGGCAGTGCCTTGTTCACGCAGAGGAGTGACTTATTAATGTTTGATTATTAATTAGATTAATAAAATCTATGCTGCAAGTTATACCCCCTGGTTACTCTAACTGGAAACTCACATGCACAGCATTTTATACAATTGTTTTTGTAATGTGAGTTGCACTTATGTATACCTTTAAATCTATGAAGTGTTACCCAATATGATGGAAATTGTATTAGATAGAATTACCAAGTGCTGAATTACATTTTCCTTGATAATTTAAAAGTATTTCTACAAAAACTAAGGCAAATACTTTTACTGATCATGCAGATAACTGCATGATTAACTCTTGGAAATTTACCTCTTTCAGCATCAGATTATAGCATCACTGGGGGAAAGTGGAAATAGTATTTTTGCTTTGACTAATCTGTGCAAGTCAGCAGACAGCGGTTAAGTAGACTCTGTGCACTATTCAGTGTTTCATTTGTGTGTTTATACTCTGTGCACAGTACTTGTGTTTATAAACATCATCTGTTCCTGCTGTCCTCCCTGTAATGTGCTGTGTGTTTTCTTTGTATTTCAAATATCTCAAGGACATGGGCTCAAGAGTTATTCTCAGTACTTAGGAACAATACATCAGCCACTTACCAAAGATGTACACATCTGAAATAACTGTATGTCAGACTGTTCAAAAGCAGATACCTTTGGGCAAATGCTGAATAAGTTGTGTGGGTAGAAATTATGTCTATCACACATACATTGGTCTCTCCACTACGGGGCAGTGGGTTACCTCGGGCAAGAAGCAGCTGCTGGTAATTAGTGTCACTTACCTGACCCTTGCTGAAAGGAGCATTCACCGCTCGGCAGTTGCTAATAAGCCTCCACAATAGAGCTGTGTGGCACGTTCAAAGTGCCATTAATCCGAAGGCATGATGTGAACATGCCTCAAAATACTCAAGTGCTCTTTTCAGTGCATTCATATGGTGGATACTCTCTCAGCTTTGGGCTGTGTTTCTTTTGGCACATGCCTTGAGTTTCCAGTTTAAGTATCTGTCACAACACAAACATTCCTGATTCCTGTAAGGCCAGCTGACCATGCTAATTTGTACAAGTCTGTGGAAAAGAGACTTAACAACATGCAGACCTGGTTCTTCTCTCGCAACAGTGAAATGTTAAGATTTAGAAAAAAATTAATTGAAAATATGTTAACATAAACTATGACCATACAGTTTACACAATAACAATTTAAAATTACATAAATTCTTTGCTGCATCTAATTATCGGATTTGGGTAATCTGTCCTCATAGCAATTGCTGTTGGAAATTTCTCCTTGTTACGATTCAGATCTAACAGCATCACTGGGTTGAGATATACTATGAATGAAGTGGTTGGTGATTAGCATGAAGCCACTGTACATTTTCTCTTTGACGGGAATGCACCCTCGTAGCTGATTGTAAGGACACATTTTTGTTAGCAAGAATTTCACTGGCAGAGGAAAAATTCCAAAAGAATGGGAAATTAGCTTTTGCAGTCATGTGTCTTCCAGAAATTCAAATATGCTTCCCCTGAAATCTTCTCTGGGATTTCATTACATGTTCTTAATCCAGATATTTCAAATGCTTTGGAAACAATGAACTATTATTTTTGTCAGAATGAATTCATCACATTTCCTTTTAGAAATGTCAGAGGGAGGAGGAGCGTTTAGCAGACCTCTGGGGAGCCTTTTGGTGTTCTCTCTACTGGAGTCTGAAACCTCCCCAGGCACTTATGTTTGGCTTCTCCTAATGGTGGTCAAACTAGAAAATTACTCCAGCACTGTCCATTTAACATTTGCTGATATATATTATCCTGACTACATCCCCAGGCTGTTCCTTAGCTAAATTAACTCCATCTTGTTGTGCTCACAATGATTATATATAAGCTATATATAGCACATGTCATTCATAAATGGGCGTTTCTAAGTCTATAATATAGTTTCCCATACACCATGTTGAAGCTTGAAATCTGAGACAGAGAGACAGGGCCTATTCTACCTAAGAAGAGATTAAAGTGTCGTCTAACATCTGAAAATCTTGGCTCAACCCTTTCAGAATATTCCTTGAAGTCTGAAGCTGTCTGCAAGTACCCCCTCTTGCTCTAGCTGAGATTCCTGTTAGCCCCAGAGCACATCAAAGATCAATATTCCTTACTTCTAGATACAAGAAGATGGTGCCAGGTGTTGTTGTTTTGTTGGAAGTCGTAAGTATAAGGCTGTTTTTGGGATGGGTCCTGAGTGTGTTAAGCTGCTGCCCTTGTAGATGCAGAGATATTAATGTCCCTGTGCAGCTGCTTAAGTATATTTTTTTAAATGGGTAATCTTGTTGGGTTTGGGGAATATGTGGTTTTCCTAAAAAATGAATTCCAAAAGCTCTTTAGCCTATTACAGCTAAATAGCATTTTAAAGAAGCATGTTACACTTACCGACAACAAAAGTATTGATCATGTAACAGGAGTAACAAGCAAGTTACTTCCACAGTGAATACTGCATTGTGCTGTTGTCATCTTTCAGACTGTGCTGTACCACCTCTACTGCACTATGAGTTCAGATTTGTACTAGACAAACATTTAGATATTATACCCTAATATAAATTATTACTTTTTTTCCAAATGAAAAAAAAAAAATTATTAAAGACATTTATTTCTACTGACAGACAATGCTGAAGTTTTCATTTTAACTTTAGAGTCTGTTTGAACAGAGAACAGTGGGGCCAGTTGCAGGTATAGGCAATGTGGGCAGGTTGACTATGGATGCAGATGTTCCGGGTGGCACAGTGGTCCCAATAAAAAGCAGCCAAGCTCTGCTCTTTCCTCTGCCAAGGCCTTTCTCCTGTGGAGAAGAAAACCATGAGTTTGAGTTGTTCATACAATATGAACAACTGATTTCTACCTTCTGACAGCAAACTCTCTCAACCTGAGTAATTTATACTTTTATACTTTTATACTGTAAGGATATATGTGCCATGTTGTATGTGTGCATGTTTTATACTCACTCTTAAGAGTAAATATGCATCAGCTGCAGTAGCAAACCTGGCCCTGCCCCATCCCTTCATGGGAGTAGCTGAGCCCTGGCAGCAGTGTGGGAGGTGTAAATGATGAGCTGTTTGCTGCTTGAGAGGTAAGGGCTGTAGGCAAGGAGAGGTACAGTCTCCTGAAACCAGAGACTGGAGTGCTGGGATCCTGTGACAGATGAAGTAGGCCTCTTAATTCTACTCCTAGTCATTTAAAATCCCTCTGAATCTTCTCAGCAGATCTCCCTGCACATGCCTCTTCTATTTCCTCCATGCTCTTCTTCATGCAGGTCCACCTTCCACAACCTCCATGTTCTATTTTTCACATACTCTACTACTGCTGCAAAATTCAAATTTTCCTGTAAGTGGAGATGTCTTGAGTCAGCACCAGTAACCAACCAACCACTTAACATTTTCCAGCCTATTAAGCAGATCACATCAAGCTGTATGCAGAAAGAAAACTCCAAGTAAAGGAAAAAATAATCTAAAGATATACCTGTGGTAAATGAAATTAAGTCACATTCGGGATGGATGGCATCCGACAGTACCCTATGTCACATGGCCTAGCCCTGCTTCTGTGCCACTGCTCAGCTGTGCCTCTGACTCCACTCTCACAGAGCAGGAGTGATGAGGGAGCTGGTGGAGGAGCTTGCCAGGCCAATCTCCATCGTTTCTCATTGGTCCTGGCTCACTGGGGAGGTCCCAGATGATTGGAATTTGGCTGATGTGATGCCCATCCACAAGGCGGCCCGGAAGGAGGATCTGGAAAACTACAGACCTGTCAGTCTGACAGCAGTGCCTGGCAGGGTTATGGAGCAGATCATCCTGAGTGCAATCACACAGCACCTACAGGATGGACAGGGGATCATACACAGCCAGCACAGATTTAGGAGGGGCAGGTCCTGCCTGACGAACCTGATCTCCTTTTATGACCAGGTGACCCACCTGGTGGATGAGGAGAAGGCTGTAAAGTCTATCAGGACTTCAGATCCCCCATGCCATACTCCTGGAAAAGCTGGTAGCCCATGGCCTGGACAGGTGCACTCTCTGCTGGGTTAAGAGCTGGCTGGAGGGCCGGGCCCAGAGAGTGCTGGTCAATGGAGCTGCATCCAGCTGGCGGCCGGTCACCAGTGGTGTCCCCCAGGGGTCAGTGTTGGGCCCAGTCCTGATGATCTGGGTGAGAGGATTGAGTCTACCATTAGCAAATCTGCAGATGACAGCAAATTGAGGGGGAATGTCAATCTGCTGGAGGGCAGGAGGGCTCTGCAGAGGGACCTGGACAGGCTGGATAGATGGGCTGAATCCAGTGGTAGGGGGTTCAGTAAGACCAAGTGCCAGGTCCTGCACTTTGGCCACAACATTCCCATGCAGCACTACAGGCTGGGGACAGAGTGACCTGAGGGCTCTGACTGACAGCAGAGTGAACATGAGCCAGCAGTGTGCCCAGGTGACCAAGAAGGCCAATGGTATCCTGGCCTGTATCAGGAATAACGTGGCTAGCAGGACCAGGGAAGTGATTCTTTCCCTGTACTCAGCATTGGTGAGGCTGCACCTCAAGTACTGTGTCCAGTTTGGAGCCCCTCAATTCAGGAAGGACATTGAGGTGCTGGAGCAAATCCAAAAAGACAAAGAGACTGGTGGAGGGTCTGGAGTACAAGTCCTGTGAGGAGCAGCTGAGGAAGCTGGGGTTGTTTAGTCTGGAGAAGAGTAAGCTTGGGGGAGACCTTATCATTCTCTACAACTACCTGAAAGGGGGTTGTAGACAGGTGGGGATCAGTATCTTCTCCCAGGCAACTAGCAATAGGACAAGAGGACATGGTCTTAAGCTGCACTAGGGGAGGTTTAGGCTAGACATTAGGAAGAAGCTCTTCACAGAGAGAGTGACTGGGCATTGGAATGTCCCAGAGAGGTGCTGGAGCCACCATCCCTGGAGGTGTTTAAGAAAAGACTGGATGTGGCACTCAGTGCCATGGTCTAGTTAACAAGGTGGTGTTTGCTCATAGGTTGAACTTGATGATCTCAGATGTCTTTTCCAACTAACTGATTTTGTGATTCTGTGACTGCCATTTGTGGCTTCATCCCACGGGTCAGAAGCTGAAGAGGAAAGGCTCTAACATTTGTTCCTTCTCTCAGCATCACTGCTCTTCCCCCTTGTGAGCAGACTGCTGAAACAAATGAGAGTTGGCTCATGTATGGGGTCACTGAGAGACTATGGACTCTAGAAAGCAGAAGTCCTGCTTCAAGCACAGTCCACCAAACCCTGTCTGACCCCACTGTCCAAATCACTAAATATTACTGTAGTAAGAGGTGGTACTGTGAAATCTTTTTTTCAGGTAGGGAAACATTTGTGTTACCACCTGCCAGTAAAGGCACTAAAGCCTTTCTTAGCTTATAAACAAGCATACACAGCCATTTTGCAAGCAACAGCAATAATATCATAATTGTAGTCTGCAAAGATGATTTAACTGTTAACTTTGTCAGCACTCATACGTCGTCTTCTACTTCTGATCTTTCTTTCCACACACTAAAACAGATGGAGGAAGGCCAGTGCTGCTAAGTTTAGACTTTTTATCTGTTCTTACTGTGAAAACTCTCAGTGCCATCTATTTTCTACTTTTACTCCTACAAGCTGTTTCTATTTCCCAACTTGAGATCACTAGTTTAAAGATAGCTCTGATGTAATTATACCATCTGAGATCAACCTTCATATTCATCTGTTAGGAAGCCATCAGTGTTCGCTTCCTAGCTCTCAGCTATGTTACTTCTCAGCTGCCATTTCAATTTTCCCTTAGGTTTCTTTGCACATTCATATGACTGAGGATAGTTTTTCATCCATAAATCACTTTCTTATATATAACATCACTTCTGTTTCCCCTTAACTCATCTTTTAGGTGCTGCCATGGCTATACTTGGTTGTGACTTGGTAGTTGTTTCGCTTAAATGTAATTTCTTAGGCGAATAATTATTATTTTGCCCACTTAGTCTTCCTGTACTCTTTTTTACATTATGTGCTAAAACGTAATTTTTCAGAGTTGGAGGTTATCTTTTTTTTGCATCTTTGTAATAGTCATTATTGTAAATAAAACAGTGAGTTTGAAATCCAGATTGGTATATTCTATTGATTTCCTAGCAAAACACATAATTGCAGGTTGTAAGTGGAACTCAGATTGCAGCAGTAACACAGCACGGTGACACACAAAGGTTCACTGTTCTGTTTTCTTTAAGTGCCTGTTCTATTCTTAGTTTACTCACATAAAGACCTGGGGACTTTATCCCCATTTTTGACCATGAAATCCAATTTTGCTACTAATTTCTTGCCGTGATTGCCTGCCGGGGTTCAGCCTCACAAGCAGGAATGAACTTCACACATCAGTGTGATGCATATTCAAATCCAACTTTATTCGAAACTTCTACTGATATATATACCTATTTTACTACCATACACACGTTTCTATATGCAAAGCAATTGGCTGGAGCCACAGTCCATCTGCTCTTATTCAGATCATAATTGGTTAACAGTTAACTCACTGTGTCTTGTTATTGCTAATTGCCTATCTAATTATTTTTACTTTCTCATCCTGAGCTTATCATGGTTCCCTTGGCCTTCTTGTTTTTTTCCCAGCCAGTAGCTGCATAGCTTGGATAAACACCAGGTGTTGTTATCTACCCTCTAGCTACATTCTGAAACACTGTGCACAAAGCAATCCCCACAATTGCCAGTCATGCCTGGTAAGTGATCCTCTTAATTTGACTTACCATTCATAACAGTAATTGCTGGTACTCTTTTTCCTCAGCAGGAATTCATGCCACATCTTTCACACAATACCATGATTACAGGTGCTTTCCTCTGAAATAGCCACCTTTAGATTTCCAGTTTGTATGACGTCACATGTTACACGTACAAGACCACTTGCCAACATTTTCAAACTCTTTCTAATTGTCCAGCTTGAGATTCTCTGTTATAGTTTCAAACTTTTGGATGAATTTTTTGCACTGACACACAGCCAGGCCTGGGGGAAGGCGAGTCTCTGCTAGTGAGAGACAAGCAAACATCAGGAGTTCATTGTTTCTAGCTTGGGCTCTAATGGCGTTTGGATTGAAAAGCTAATAGCTGCTCTGCAAAGGTGGGATTTTCCTTTGCTTCTTTTGTCTATGCCCTGAGGTGGGGCGGGAAGCCCAGCTCTTTCCCTGGGTGGCTTCCGCTGAGACACCAGCAAAAAGGGGGAGGGAAAAGGAAAAAAACCGAGAGGGTTGGCTAGTTCTGGTTGGTGTTGTTTGTTTTGTTTTGTTTGTTTGTTCTTTAAACTGAGACATTCTCAAAGCTATGCAACCTCCTAAACGGACTGGGTTTACCAGCTTTCTCCTCCCCCCCCCCCTTCGAATCTAATTGCTCAATAATACCACTTCATATTTCTACCGTGTCTTATTTGAATTTCAAAACAATAGATGTTATTTTACTCTCTATGGGATTGTTGTGAATCTGGTTTTTAAGTTGAGAAAAACACGGTACAGAAAATTGTGTGGATTTCACCAGGTCAGACAGGTCTTCCCTGCCAACAGTAACATTTTTAAAGGCTCATCAGGAATTGAACCTTTAACTATGCTGTAAGCTGTTTGCTGTTAGCATGATAATCCATGATTGTGTGTAACAGACCAGTTTCTAGTGCACACATGACCTAAGCATGTGGCAGTGGTAGCCATATAGGACAGGCTTCTTTACCCTCTATCCCATGCCGATATAAACACCTCTATTGCATGTATTTTCTTTAAATCTAGGGCAATGTCAGTTATAGTAGTTTTGACTGAGAGTATCTCTACCAATGCTAATACACTTACACTGGACTTCCAGCAGAAGTAAATTAAGTTATGAGGGTTTATACAGTCAATCTGAGAACATAATTGGCCTACTGTGTCAAAAGTGAAAAACTAACCTTATTATAGATGCTTTTACTTCTCCTATGCTGTGTTTCAGTGTAATTGAATCTCAACATAATACTGAATCCAAATGTTAAAAAATACCTATCAGAATTGTGATAATTCAGTGTGGCCTTCTTCTGCACGTGACTAAGCAAATAGTAAGGTTAAAATACAATTGTCTTTTGCACCTCATGCACACCATCCCCATGAACGGGGTGTTTTTCCTTACCACCGAGCCCCAGCTGTAAGAGGAAATCTGCGAGGTTAGCTAACAGTTGAATCCTAGTTCATGGCTCAGTAACTGGAAGCTGCAAATTTCCTGTGGTTTCCGTGAGTTCCAGCATGCTTCCCGTTATCTTGCTACATGGCACAGAGTGTTGTGGTTACCATCAGCGGCAGATGCTCATGCCCCCCTGAGCATGGCCATGGCTGCGGTGCAGAGTGCATCATCCTGTTGTGCACCAACTTTACCACCGTCTGGGTACTCTGGAAATGCAGCAGGGAGCTGTGGCACTTTTCACTGCCCGGTGCCTTGCTTTCTGGATTTGTTACACCATGCAAAGGGCAATGTCCCACTAGGCAGTAATCTTGAATTTGCTATTAATTTCATCTAGATTGAGATAAAAAGAAATTGAAGTATTTATTCATGAAGTCAAAAATCGGCAACAGACTAGCAAAGGTTTATACTAGACCTATGTGAGGAAGTAAAAGAAAAGCATTTAAACCACACATACTGTTCATATTAATTCCTTCTGATTTACCGTACTACCCAAGACTTTTGAGGTCCTAGACATCTTGTGTTCATGTTACATTCCTGGAAAATCCCTCTTTTGATGTAGCAGGTTAGCTTTTACAGCAAATTTTTTTTATAACATTTGAAATCTTCCTGAAGAGGTCCAGAGAGATTTGATCTTATTCAGCAAATTTTATTTTACTTTTAATCCAAGAGATAGTCTTGCCATTTTAAAGAATTTAAACAATCGTTGTTTCATTTCCCAGAAGATGTGAATTCTTCTTCATTAGACTGGATGCCTTTCACCCTCCTTGACTGTCTATTTAATGACTGCTTGACTTAACAAAGGGTTTATCTTGTTCTCTCATCCCTTTGTTAATTGTGATGTTTCACTGTGAAGCCTCTTTTTGCTAGCAAAAAACATCTGATACAACTGTCTACATGAGGTAAATGTATTTACATCATTCCTGAGTATTGACTGAAATCAGATACAACAGTAAATTAACATTCTGGGATGACAATCCCCCACAGGTTTCCTGCATTTTTTTAAGTAAGTCAGTATTTTGGACCCAATTTCTAAATGACTCTAAACTGATTTACTGCTTTGCATCAAGAGAATGAGGTTGGGGTAGGTTGTATCTAAATGAACAAATAATTGTTTATGTGTATTAAAAAAT